>JWJA01005033.1:0-11299 GCA_000812885.1 Lanzia echinophila
TAGCTCCGACTTACGGTGGCGATTTGCTAGGGAAAATATTTTAAATGCATTCAATATAAATATTAATTCAAAAAAAAAAATTATTATTTAAAATAATACCATTTTCCTTTTTAAAACATCTAAAAAAAAGGTTTAAAGATACTTTTTAAAAACTTTAAGTTTATAATAATAAAAATAATAAAATATTTTTAGGAATTAAGTAAATTTTTGCTGAGTGGGGATGTTTACCTACCGGTAAAAAAATTTTTAAAAATAAATATTTTTTTAAATATCCAAATTTTTCTACTTACCCTCCTCCACCTAATCCCCCATATTGTTTAACTAAAATCCTTCAAAATTATAAAAATTTTAAAAAACAAAAATCTGTAATTGAAAAATTAATCACTAAAAGAGATCATAAATGCGTATTTCTCCCCAAATTCCATTACAAACTTAACCCTATTAAAATGTATTGGGGGTATGGGAAGGTACGGTATTGTTAAATTAAAAAAAAAATTATGATTATA
This sequence comes from Lanzia echinophila, assembly GCA_000812885.1. Classification (NCBI taxonomy): domain Eukaryota; kingdom Fungi; phylum Ascomycota; class Leotiomycetes; order Helotiales; family Rutstroemiaceae; genus Lanzia; species Lanzia echinophila. Next base: position 507 of record JWJA01005033.1, read on the forward strand.
CAAAAGAAAAAGCTATTTCATCCTTAAATGCATATACAATAAATATTATATGGTAATTTTGTAATTGGGTTATTAAATTTATAAATGCATATTGCAAGGGTTTGGGTGTAAAGGTAGTAACATAATATATAAAAAAACAAAAAAATCATAGAAAAGTATCTTAAAAAATGATAAATAAATTTAATAATAAATAAAATGGTGAATAATAATAATAATAATAAAAAAAAATAAAAATTTAATAAAATTTTTAATTTATCTTATCTTATCATTCCAATCTAACCAACCAAATCAATTATATAAAACCCCAAATATTTTAAAACATAAAAATACATTTTTAAAATCGATATAAAATTAACCACTAATCGGATTTTAAATTTTATTACATATTTGAATTCTCCTTATTAAAAGCTTCAATTTAAACCTAATCCCAACTATTTCACGAAAAAAAAAAATTTTAATAGAGTTTTGAATGTCCGGGACTATATAACAAATAGAGGGCACACTTGACCCTCTTCGCTTTATGTATGCTTCTCATAGACCATGTTTCTTCATACTCTCTCTAAACCATACTCTCCCTGCGGTATGTTATGATCAAAAGCAGTAACATTCTTCTCAAGGGCAAAAACTACGTGTTGTTTGAGGTACTTTATTACTCAAAACTATTTGTCTCATTCTAGGCCGGGTAGACGCGAGATTCGTGGCTGCGTAGATCGCTGGATAACATGGATGTGCGAAATTGGTAAGGTATGTGAGACTGGAGGAAAAGCGTTTGTAGAGAATCCCTACTGCAATAATTGCAGAAAATGATGAAAGAGTCGGTGTGGTGTTCTGAATATGGATAGAACCGATAGGTATATGATTGAAAATTGCGTCCGATAGCTGCGTGAAAACCCATATTCTTCCAAAACCTGTCTGAGATACCATACCTTGCTACATCCATGTGAAAGGTTCTCCATAATACTATACAAGAAATTCTTACCATTACAATCGATCGCGCGATTCCCTAGATGAGACGGTCTTTTCCATCATACACATATATCGCTAAATAAGCGCAACCACCTATCAACATACAAACTGTACACTTGGCCGAGTGGTTATCACTTGAAGCTTCAACAAATCCTGGAAAAACAATCTCAAAAAAAATATCAACCTTCATTAAAATATAATGCAAAACTCCCATTTGGGAAAGGGAATTTTACCCTTTTGCGCTGTGAGCACCCTCACATCTCTCATAAGACGTGCAACAAAACTTTTCTGCCGGGGATAGTGGATGTGATTGGTTGGGTGGAATGGCATGAGATGAGATGAAAGTCTTTGGTTGAGAGGTATGACTTGGTAGTGAACAAGATCAGGGCACATGAATGGGAGCAAGAGAGAGGGAGTAGAGTGGTGGTAAATTACTTTTCTTCTTGTTTTTATTCTTGCCTCTTGTAATTACTCAAATATACTCTAAGTAAACATATTTTCCACGCTACATATACCTTGTAGGAAAGTCAGATCCAAGAAGGGTAAAGCTAAGTGCTTCCAGGGGTGAAAAGCTCCCAACTTACAACGTACAAGGTGATCTAAGGGCTAAGTTAGACAAGTCTACAGTAAACGTGACGCAAATACAATTACATAATGAAGTGTAGCGATGCTGATAGCCAGCGACACGGTTTAACAACGCATGACTGGAGGTTACGTAAGGTTTGGGACGACTAAGCTCAGTTAACTCATCCCATTCAACCACCCTTAAAGTGGCGGCTTACGGAGGATCATTTTATAAAACGAATTACTATACACGCCTGAGGAAGAAAAGGATACGAGGAATGATATTTGTAGAAATTGGTTTGGAGGGAGTTGCTGGGTGCTTGTATTGATTAGATTGCGCTGTTTTGATATGGGCTTTTGGTTTATTCTATAATGTAGATACATTTATAAGTAGATGAATAATATTCCGCGAGAGGCTGTTTTTCACATCGCTTGAGGGTGGTTGAAAATGATGAAGTAGGTAATATTTAGACGTAATTATCATTTGGTATATACAATGTGATTTCAATAAACGACTGATTTCCTCCCAACACAAACGAAATATCCCCATCCCATTCAAGCCTAAAAGCAAACAATAAGTCAGCATACATGCACACCCCTCACCCTCTCCCCATCCCCCATTCCCCATTCCCCACAAAACAAAACAAAACAAAACAAAACATCATACCATCATACAAGCCGTGCCGGGACAATACCCATGCGCACAAGCAAAACTACACAACCCCAAATAACTATCATCCTCGCCCGGCAACGGCACACCATTAACCCCCGTACTGGGCGGCGGCGCAATACCCACCGTACTATAACTCGTGCATGTACATGGACCAGGAGGACAATATCCATAGTTGCAGCTGAATTGACATAGACCGATGTAATTTCCTGGTCCGGTGCCTGCTACGCATATTGTGGGTGTGGAGGAGGGTGCTGTGGAGGTTGTGGTGCTTGTGCTCGTTTGTGTTGTGCTGGTTGTGGGGGTTGATGAAGAAGAGGAAGAAGATGAAGTATAAGCGCATGCGGTATTGGGACAATACCCGTGATTGCAAGTGAAAGCGCAAAGCGCGATGTAAGAAGAGTCTTCGCCAGGGAGGGGACCACCAGGTGTATTAGTAACGGGAGGAGCCGCGATTCCAGTGGCAGCGTAGGATGTGCATGTGCAGGGAGCGGGACAGAGACCATAGTTGCACGAAAATTGACATAAACCGATGTAATTTCCGGGTCCAGTACCTGCGACGCATGTTCCGGATGGGGTGGCGGAGGTTGTGGTACTGGATGAGGTTGTGATTGTGGTTGTTGTACTGGATATGAAGGTTAGCTATGGGGGGATACTTCAAATTATAGAACAAATGTTTCGCAAATATTGTTAGTTCTTGCAAGTCAAAATCAAATCGAAATCAAAATCATTTTTCATAAGTTGTACAAACAATTTGCTTCTGCAACATCCTAGGTTTGCTAAGCTAAAGAATATCTTTAAACTAAAGACATCCCGGAATGTATATTGACGATATGCACGGGATTATATTTACCTAGTGGTAGTCGAAGGCGGTATCGTAGTAGGAGGAGTCGTAGTAGAAGGCGTCGACGTAGGCGGCACAGTACTTCCACCACCAGGCGGTGTTGTCGTTGGCACAATCGTAGTAGTAGCCAAAGATGGAGTGGCACTACATGTACTAACATGAAGACCTGCAGTCAAAGAAGCGAGGCCATCATGTTGAAGTGGATCCGAAGGTCCATCAGGAACAGTTCCCACATAGGCATTGAAGTTGTAGATACCGCAAATGCAGACATCTTCAACATCATGGAGACTGACAGCCTCGAGAACAATCGCGCCACCTCGCTGGAGGAAGAATTGTTGTTGGCCAACTTGCATGTCAACCTGGTATGAGGAGACACCAGCTGGTGCGTTAAATTGTTCAACATTGCTGCCAGACATTACTGTAACTGTACCTGGGGCTGTAAGTAATGCGACGACAAATACCGAGTCTTGCATATCTTCCCAGCCATTTGGACGACCTTCGAAATAGTTCCCGCTACTATTGCTGGCAGGTACCATCGTTGTATCCGTAGCATCGCAATTGAGGGTGCGAAGATTGGGGCGGTACCAATAGACAAGCTGATCTGAAGTGATGTAGCTATCTGGACTCGATGCACCAGCATGATATGCTGCAATGAATGGCTTCGACATATCTAGCCACCCATCATGTGGCCTGTAATCGTCAGTTGTGTTTGGGTTTCTGTAAACCTAACAGAACTTACATATCATTAACCCATTTCGAATTACCATCATCATAATGTAAAGAGTCCAATGGTCCAATGTAATGGGACTCGCCGTAATCATTCCAGGTGATGATTTCCAAAAATTGAGGGCCAAGAGTTAGGATTTCATTCCAACGTTCATACCATAAAAGGTCTGATGGGAAGACCCAGTTTTTGCTGTATGAAACTTCCTAGAAAGTTATCAGCACGCGCTACACTCTTTGCATATGTACAACTTACAGGACCGAAGTGAGTACTGAACCATGGAGAAACAGCTAAGAAACAAAGGTCAGTGAACATGTTGAAAAATCCGGAAGGGTAATCTTACGCGCAATGTACGGCTTTCCGGCAAGAGCATTGATATAAGCAGTATCGCCAGCTTCAACAGTAACATTAGCAGCAGGAGTAGGAGCTTTATTGTTGCCATTATTTGGCCAAGCCTAGCATTTGTCAATGAGATCCCAAGTAATTTCACACAACTTACCATCCAATTGAGAGCACCATCAATTTGACTGAAGTCTGTTCCTTGTTCCGGATGAAAGTTAGGCGCAAAAAAGACTGGAATACCGGCCGCCGACTTCATAGCAGCAACGTCAAGTTGATCGCCAGCAAATGAAGACGCAAACGCCTTTCCATCAACAAACAATTGTGCGGGAAGAGCGGCATATTGTGCAATCTTCTGTCCAATTTGCGCAGCCTGACTCGTAGGACTCCACCAGTTGAAGTCGAACGAGATGAAAACTTTCATTCCGTTGTTGGCGGCAGATTGGTATGCGTAGCCGAGTTGTTGGTCAGTATATGGGTCTACTCCGATGTTCAATGCAAAGGCATCGATGCCAAGAGACTTTGCGCGTTGCATATCAACATCGAAGTCTTGAGGGCCAGTTCGTTCTCCAACAATACCAATCTTTCAAACAATCAGTTAGCATATGATGACTTAACTGACTGGAATAACTCGGGTGACGGTTGATTCTAATCAACATACCATGAAGTGACAGAAAACAAGTCTGTCAGTTGTTTGTCTCTCAACAAGAGCCCCTTCGGAGCGAGCAGTGGGAGCTCCTGTTACACATATTGCGGCAAACAATAGAAGGATCACCTCGAAGAAGGTTTTGCATGAATGAATCATCTTGTATCACTATTCTGAGTTGCGATATCTGAAATGTTTTGAAAGAAGTAAGAGGAACCAAAATATGGTAAGAGGAAAAGGACTACCTAAAGAAGAAGATTCGGTTTCGAAGCATGCTCTTTATAAGACAATGACAAGTAGTCGGAAATCATCTAATAATTATGAATAACTTCCCCTCAAGGCCTGCCTGTCATAATCCAGCGCGTGGTATACAAGTAGATGACCCAGAAATTGGATCATTCACCATCGGATCATTCACCGAATCGTGGGACATAGATCGGAAGGAATAAACTCCTATTATGGGAAATACTTCCATTTCGGATACCCATGGACGGCCAAAGATTTCTTTCACGTAATATTACGTTGCCGATACTTGAATTTTAAACCGGTGGCTCCGTAGACTTTAAGATGCGAAATCATTTGCCAATGTCGTGGCATAATACCTTCTCGAAGGAGATTCCCTGGGGGTAGAATTCCTTCAGGTGAATTATGTGAGCTCTCCAGAGTGAATCATGACATCTAAAAGTGCGCCTGGTGAAGACCACAATATGCAAAGACCAATCAGAAGACATGGAATACATCACACATCTCATAAGAGACTTGAAATGACTTGTGGAATAGGAAATTATATCAATTATACATAAAAACTGACAAGGACGAATAAGATGATACTGTTTTGGGCAAAGAAATGAAGAAGGAAATGAAGTAAAGAGATTGTATCTAGAGATGTACTTGGCGAATTTGAAACATAAGAGACATAAGGTAATTAGCCACTATCCCAAGAGATGAGACTGACATCATTATCACTTGAGACCCCTAAAAGGTACTGGAAACAAGACCAATCTTATTTTCACGTGACAACATAACAACAGCGGCCGTTATCCTCCTACCGGTTCACTGAACCAGCAACTAAAAGAAATGAATCCAAAACCCAACGAACGGCATAAAAACATAAACAATCACAAACCGACCGTTTGAAATCCCGAGATCTTGCAGATGGCTTTGTTTATATGCACCCCGCATGAGACAACGTTTCTCGGATTGTGGGTATATGACACAGCATATTATCCGGGGTAAGCATGCAAGTCTCCAGCACGTTGGTATCGCCTTCTGACATTATGTATGATTTTCGAGGACATATTCAAAGAGGTCATTAAAAAAATGGGTGGAAGTGACATATCGTGAAGAGGGTGATGAATATGGGTGGGTGATCACAAGGCCGTTTGGACGGCCCGAATCGCGAAAGGAGGTTCTTTAGATGAAATAAAGAATGTGGTGGATGTGGATTTTTCGAGTCCTTTTTTATGGGATTAGAAACCGAAGTCTCGGAATATTTGATATTATATGTTGTGTGTGTTTTGGAAATAAAAGATGGATGAGGCTGATTTAGTTGTCGATGGATGGGCGAGAAGTTGAAATGAGGGCGGCTTGGTTGTGAATTTGTGTATCAGGTGTTACGCTAATTTCTTAGTAATCCACAAGGCATGCAATTAATATTTCACGTAAATCTTATAAGCAGATGTAATGAACTTTTGCATAGTAAAGACTCGTCAAACTAATAAACAATTTGATATAAAAGATTTCAAACATTGAACTCAAAAATTCCTCCTGTAGCTCCTCGTGCATTAATCCCCCACTCAATCCAAGCCATAAACCAAAAAAAAGTCATCACCCTCAAAGTCCCAAACCACCAAACCACCAACCCTACATCCCCGGCCCAATCCCCCCATCAATAAACCCCTTCAAAAGCGGTTTTGCGGTACCATCATACCCCGTCCTCCTCATCCATCCCTCCAACGACTCCAACCCGGGATGCACCCTCCTCAGTTCATCCAAATCCCTAGTCCCCAATTTCCACAACACACTATCCTCGAAACCACTCCACCACATCTTGAAATTCTCACCCACAGTAATACCCTCTGGATCCATCGTTGCCACCGGTTTATCACCGTACCCCAAATCCGCAATCCACTGTTCGATGGATACGGGTTTGTACACAGATTTGACGCCAGAGACGAGCTGAGTGGTGGAGGCGACTTCGGACCCGGTGGCGTAATGTGAGACGGTTGTTAGGGTTTGTCCGGACCAGGTGCTGCGGTTGGAGAAGAGGGCGAGGGCAAAGGCACCTAGGTCCGGGAGGGTCTGAAGTGGGAGATGACCGGATCCGAGGGGGTAGGCGAATTCACGGGTTCCGTCTGGGAGGATTTTGGGAGCGAATAACCCGCCTGTTTTTTATTTATTAATTTTAGGAAGTTGTCGGGTGGAAAGGCACGTACCGTGAAGCATCTCCGTGTAAGCACCAGTAATTAATATCGACCAAGCAAGACCATCCTCGGAAGTCGAGGATCGTTGACTTTGTAGGTAGTCGTTTACTCTTCCCTTTGCACTGCGAATGCGATGTCAGTAGTCGAGCTTAAATGATATGCAAAGTAGATGACTCACTTCGTATGATGCGCTCCGTACTTGGGATCAAAGCCTGTGAGCTAGTTGCTCGTTAGCATCCATCATCTTATACACGTACACCACACAAGCAAAACATACCTTCAGATAATAATCAATACTACTCCAAACAAAATGGCGAAGTGTCGGAATACGATTCGCTATCTCAAAGATACGAATTGCAGCCCAAATCTCATCCGATTCCTTAACGGTGAATCCTAACAATAACATTAATCCATGATCTCCATGTAGTATGAATACTATCAGATAAATACATACCATCAGTATTCACATAAACACCATAACAATCCTCCAACGCCACTCTCACACTCTCAAAATCCATGAATGATCCTTCCAAATGTTAGCATATTCGCACGCACAACAAAAGAACTCCACCCCAAAAAACATCACAACAAATCCCCCCGACCAAAACCTTTAAGTCAAGAAAAACAAAAACAGCAAAAAACAATACATACCTTTAACAAGCTGCACGCCCACCAAACCCCCAAAATCCTCCTTAACCTTCTCACTATCCGGATTTCTCGACAACACACGAACAGTAAAAGGGTTCCCAGGCGCATCAAGAAGTGCTTTCACGACTGCGAAGCCCTGTGCGCCTGTTCCGCCTATTACTAGGATGCGTTTTTGTTGAGATGATGGCATAATGATTGTTGATTTGGATTTGTGGTGATGTTTTGGATATAGTGTATAGCTGAAGGGTAGAGCGGATGAATGTGTAGATTTGAACTTGGAAATGAAATAACGATGCGAAAAGAAAACCTAGGAAATGAGAAAGAATGGAAAGGTAAAGCTTTATATAGACATCCATCCATTCTTAATCCCCAAAAACCACTTCACTTCATTTCACCTCATTCATTCATACATACACATCATTGTCGCACCAACTTCCAACGTCCACAACCTTCACTTTACCCATCCATCTGCAGCACATCTTGCTTTGAAATCCAATTTTCAAATCCAATGTTCAAATCCAATGTTCAAATCCAATGTTCAAATCCAATGTTCAAATCCAATGTTCAAATCCAATGTTCAACTCCAATGTTCAACTCCAATGTTCAAGTCCAACAACAAGTCCAACAACAAGCTAACTAATCACCTAAAATGAAAGATCAAAAATCAAGTAAAATAATATCATCATTCACTTGGCAATGCAATGCATAAAAAACATCTTGTAAAAAGAAAAACAAACAATTGATTCGTGCATGCAAAAACTCCTCCATCAACATCACAATCTATTTAGTCTCTCTCATTGTTAAACCATACCATGTATGCATGCGGGGATACCCGAGCCGAGGACCTTTTCTACAGGCTGGCTATACTATTTCCCCCACTCGACCCCCTTGCTACCGCACCCTACATGCACATGCATATCCCGCGATGAGTAATCAATCAACACCAGCATCCATTTACCTGATTTGTATTATAACTGGAGCACTGAGCGAGTGGATTGATTGCAGCCTGCCTGCAGGAGATAGAAAGCAGGGAAAGTTGCTTGATTACTATTCATTAAATGATCAGAAAAGATTGAGGGTTTGGATTACCAAGCAAACAAACAAACAAACAAGATAGAAGAAGTCTGGAAATATGGTATGCGCGGTAAGGCGGTAAAGATGGATGGCATGGGAGTGAAATGGAGTGGGTGGAGGATCGGGAATGATTTGTATGTATAAAAGGCGAGGTGTTTTCTCGTGGTACTGTATATAGATACTGATTCATATTATCCGTTCTTGATATCAATATCAAACTCGCATCGTGAAATAACCCAACCTTCATCACAAGTTTCCAGAATGCATTCTTCTCCTCTCCTTCTCACTGTAGCTTTGCTACTAACCCGTATTCAAAGCCTAACTATCCCATCATCCAGTCCACCCAGCACCCTCTTACCCAGATCACAAACCCCCAACCACAACCTCACAACCCCAATAACCATATCCTCCACCTTCAACGCAACCTACAACCCCACACCCCAACCCTTCCACATCACCGTCTCCCCAGAATTCATCCAACAAACCATCCTCAAAGCCTCTCTCACCCGCTACACAACCGATATCCAAGAACCCGATTTCACCGACGGCCCCCCGCGCCACAACATAACCACCATCCGGGATTACTGGGTAAACCGCTACTCCTGGGCCGCCGTACAAACCTCCATCAACACCAAACTCACTCAATTCACCACCATCTCCTTCGCCGATGGGAATTACACCCACCCAATCCCCCTACATTTCGTACATCACATCTCCCCTCGCAGCGATGCCATTCCCTTACTATTCATCCACGGGTGGCCGGGTTCATTTCTCGAAGTCAGTAAAATAATCGACCATCTAACCCATCCACCAAATTCCTCCCTCCCCGCTTTCCACGTCGTAGCGCCTAGTCTTCCGGGGTATGGCTTCTCGCCTGCGCCAAAATATCCCGGTCTAGGGTTGCGGGAGAGTGGTGAGGCGTTTAATAATTTGATGACGAAACAGCTTGGATATCCGAAATATGTCATTCAGGGTGGTGATTTTGGGGGCTTTACGTTGAGGTATATGGCTGGACAGTTTCCGGAGACGGTTGTATCGTCTTTGTCGAACTTCTTTATCGTGCCGCCTAATGCTACGGATCTGGAACGTTATGCAGCTGGGACCACGACGCCCGAGGAGAATAGTATTATTGAGGATTTGTACGAGTTCAATACTTATTATGCGGGATACAGAGATATTCAACAGACGCGGCCATTGCAGTTGGCGGTTGGGATGACGGATAGTCCGGTTGGATTTGCTGCTTGGATTTATGATTTTATGTTTAACCATGTGGATGCTTATCCGTGGACGCCCGAAGAAATCATTACTTGGGCAATGATGTATTATATTCAAGGACCATATGGTGGTATGTCAATGTACAAGGAGATTGCCAAGGTAAGAAATGATGCTTCCTTCCATTGGATGTTCGAACACTAATGACTACTAGGTCGGAACTTGGTTGAATGAAGGATTCTTGTTTGTAAGCAATCCGATAGGAGTTGCATCATTCCCAAAAGATGGGTATAGGACTGTACGTCTAATCCTTTTCCCACTAATTCATGTTACTAACATACAATGGTAGCCAATCTCGTGGTTACAGAGGTGGGGAAATCTAACGTACGAAGTGAACAATCCGAAAGGGGGGCATTTTGCTGCCTACGAGGTGCCCGATATACTAGTAGACAATATTCGGACTTTTTGGAACAATGATACTCTTTCGAACGTCAATCAGTTTGGGAAAGATTAAAAGACAAATGGATGACCCTCGGCGGCCTGGTAAAAAGCTGAATATAGACTATCAAAATAAAATAACTTATCTCTGCCGATATAATGGGGAGCTTAGGGACTTGCTAATACCCGTAAGGAAAAGGGATTCCATTTTGTTATGGAGGCAAGCCCCCAAACCCCCATTGCTC
>JWJA01005034.1:0-15108 GCA_000812885.1 Lanzia echinophila
AAGGGCTTTGGTGACATGTTTTGAGTAAAGTCTTTTTTTCTTTTGCCAATATATTATACCCCCCCTCACCTCCGTTATGAGACTTCATGGTTACTATTAAGTTCACTTTGCGGTATTCCTTGTAAGCCACGCATACATTGTTTTAACAATCCTTAGATGCGCAAAGATCAACTTGTAGTGGACAATCAATTGGCTTCAACTTCGATCACGAGACGGAATTCTACATAATCCCCGCATATCTCTCAGAATCTGTTCATCGTTCGGGAAGTTTGAGAAAACCTTACACCAGGAAGGGGTATATCATCAAGCACGAGTCAGATTTGAAGAGATATCACACGAATTAAGTCCATTCATCATTTGGTATCGTCACTGGGATCCATTACCCCGCAACGAACCAGAACTTATTCCACAATCTAGTGAATAGAGGTTCCAATCTATTGCTTGACACTTCTTGTCAAGATCCAATCGGTTGCCTTGGAATACTAGACCAAAAGTATATACCGAGAAGCTTGCTAAAAATAAAAAAAGACAACCACTCCAAATGGCTCCTAAAACATATATCGTTGAACATCTAGATGATGAACTTGGCCCATGGTCTGAATTGGAGTATGTCACTATAGCGAAAGAGTGTAATCAGGCTGGTTCAAAGTTCTGTCTCTCGTCAGTTCCTCCCACTTTGGCCATACCCGAGGTCTTGAAGGCTGTACCAGGTTTCACTGCAGACGGCCGAAGCGTTGAGACTTTGTATGCAGATGATAAGTCTCGCGTCTGTCTGCTCGATCCTTCAGCCACGAAAGAACTAAGCCCAGAAGATGGCGAGAAATTCGATGTTTTCTTGTTTGGTGGCATCTTGGGTGCGTATGATGGTTCTACCGCATCGGCCAATTGCTGACGTCCTGGGCAATAGGAGATGACCCTCCCCGAGATCGAACATCTGAATTGAGAAAGAAAGGATTTGAAGGTCGACGCCTTGGGCCTATCCAACTGACTACGGATACGGCCGTTCGTTGCACGAGAATAGTCACTCAAGATAAAGGTCAGCTGACAGCTTATCAGAGGATTCTTAGATCTCGATGCTAATTATCTTGCAGTTGCACTAGACAAGATCCCTTATGTTGACTACCCGGAGCTTCGGGTTAACAAGAATGAGAGCACAGAGATGCCGTTCCGATATGTCAAGGGCGAGAAGGGAGAGCCGATCATGCCAGAGGTAGGTCATGTTCATCACATGGTTCCCATATTTGAAAGTTAACGAAATGCACAGGGGATGGTTGACTTGATCAAAAAGGATTCCGAGAAGGGCTTTGGTGACATGTTTTAAGCGATGGGCTCATCATTGTGATCGTAAATGCAGCCATAGCTACGAGAAACTGACAAGGCGGAGTAGCACATTGCCATCCCGAATGCTTTCATATAGGTTGTTGAAAGCATGCAGGTTCGTGGCGGATCTATGAAAAAGTTGCCAAAGGTTGATTTAAAGATAGCACCGGCCTTCTAGAATGTTTCGTTCGCACCCTCAAGTTTGTGCGTTGGGAGAAACTTCAGCCAACTTAAAACACTTACCGTGTCTGATCACAAAGTATAAGCTGTCAAAACTCACGGGAAGAATTATTATGTTCAAGTCTGTATTAGACTCAGACGAAAATTACATGAGGCTTTACCAAAAAGGATGATTCAGAGAGCTCAATAGGTTTAAATAGGATATGCTGTGAAGATATATCAATGTGAATCTTTATGATGTTGCCTTTTCCAATCATCATTTCATATCAGATCACAATTCACTCAACATTGATGATTTTGAATCAAGGGTGAAAGGGGTCCAAGGGTTAAAGTTGCAGTCGGATAATCAGCATTCAATTATTATGCAAAACCTGCGTTCATAATAATAGGCCAAGGGTAAAATCCTTCGAGGACAATGAACTTTAATGAAAATTGCCAAAATAGGTATACAATAACTTACCTCCGGTTGAAGATGTCTTTGTGATGATCAAGAAGAAGAAAAGTAATTCATAGATTCACCATTCATTCTTGTTATGTTTAAAAATGATAAATAAATTATTTCAAAAGTTCCATAGAACCACGACAATACATTCGTAATCCTACTCCACATATAATTATTTTGGCCTCTTGGATGTTTCGCTACCGCTCAAACCTTGCATACCAATCTATTTAAGGTGTACATCAGAGTGGCAGTATCCATTAACTTAGTACCAATAACAAAGCCGAAGCCGCGCCTTCCATCAGATCAAACATCAACATCAAACTGTGTCCACAATCCTTATATCTTCGTCTTTTCTTTCTTCATCTCTTCCTAATAACAACATATGTCAGGGTTCTAGATCATCGCGATAACGCGACTCTGATAAATCTCATTAGAAGCTTTGAGATCCCTTCCCTGGGTAACAAGGACCAACACCCACGATGCGATCTCTTACATCGACGGCCAACTCGGCTCTGGTGGCGGCATGGGGACTTCTGTCATTATCGCTGATGCCGTCGCTGGGCCAAGCTGCATCTGCTGGGGATTATTTCGTTCATTCTTTACCAGGTGCCCCTGATGGACCGTTACTCAAGATGCATGCTGGGTATGTTGCATTCCTAATCCTTTGTTGAATCTAGCTAATCAAATCTATGCAGACACATTGAGGTTACGCCCGAACACCACGGAAATATGTTTTTCTGGCATTTCCAAAATCGGCATATCGCGAACAAGCAACGAACGGTCATTTGGTTAAATGGTGGTCCGGGGTGTAGTTCAGAGGATGGCGCTTTGATGGAGGTTGGGCCCTACAGAGTGTTGGATGGCACAAATGGCGCAAAGCTCGAGTATAATCCTGGGTCCTGGGATGAGTTTGCAAACATTATGTTTGTGGATAACCCCGTGGGGACAGGATACAGTTTTGTGGATACGGACAGCTACGTGCATGAGTTGACCGATATGGCGGATCAATTTGTAACCTTCTTGGAAAAATGGTTCGCCCTGTTCCCAGAGTACGAACATGACGATGTGAGTATATGGAAATTGCCTTTTTTCTGCGCGCTGCTAACAAGTTACAGCTATACCTTGCTGGAGAATCTTATGCTGGACAACACATTCCCTACATTACCAAGGCTATACTTGAGCGCAATAAGAAGCCAAGCACACAACACAAATGGATGATGAAGGGAATGCTGATTGGAAACGGTTGGATTTCACCGGTTGAGCAGTATATGTCATATCTCCCATTTGCATACGAAAAGGGGCTAGTCAAACGGGACAGCGACAAAGCGAAGAAGCTCGAATCCCAACAAGCTATCTGCGTCAAGCAGTTGAACGAGAACGGAGGAAGAGATAATGTTGATAATGGACAATGCGAACAGATCTTGCAAGATATTCTCCAAACCACGCAGACAAAGGGGTCTAATGGCGAAATGCAATGTTTAAATATGTACGATGTGAGGCTGAAGGATTCATACCCAAGCTGCGGCATGAACTGGCCTCCGGATTTGGCCAACGTCACACCTTACCTTCGCCGAACCGACGTTATCGCAGCGCTTCACATCTCGCCAGACAAAAAAACCGGATGGACGGAGTGTAATGGTAATGTGGGAAGTGCTTTCAGGGCGACAAAGTCTAAGCCTTCCATCCAAATCCTACCTGATTTGATTGCACAAGTACCCACTGTACTGTTCTCTGGCGCCGAGGATCTCATCTGCAACCATATTGGTACAGAAGAAATGATCAGCAACATGGAATGGAACGGAGGCAAGGGCTTTGAGATCTCCACAGGCACATGGGCACCACGCCGAGACTGGGTGTTTGAAGGCGAGGCAGCCGGTTTCTGGCAGTCGGCTAGAAACTTGACCTATGTTCTTTTCTACAATTCTTCACATATGGTACCGTTCGATTACGCACGCCGAACACGAGATATGCTCGATAGATTCATGGAAGTTGATATAGCGAGCATTGGCGGTGCCCCAACCGATAGTCGGATTGATGGCGAAAAAGGAATCGAAACATCAGTCGGAGGTCATCCTAACAGTACTGCAGCCGCCGAAGCCGAAGAAGAGCGTCTCCAAGACGCCAAGTGGAACGCGTACTACAAATCTGGCGAAATCGTCCTGGTTATCGTCATCATCGCCGCCACAGCATGGGGATATTATATCTGGCGCGAACGACGACAACGCGCTGGATATGCGGGAATCTTGGGTGATACCCCAATGGCTCTTGCGGGTGCTAGAAGCGGAATGGGATTGGAGAGTTTCCGAAATAAAAGATCGAATCGAGATGTAGAAGCAGCGGATTTTGACGAGAGTGAATTAGATGAATTACATGTGAGGAGTCCTACGGATGAGATGGACAGGGATCGTTATAGTGTTGGAAGTGCAAGTGATGATGAAGGAACGGGAAGAGCGAATGGAAATGGAAAGTCGGTTGAGAAAGGGAGGAGATGAAAGTAAAGCAGGCGGGCAGGTATTTTTTGGTGATTTAGAGATAGGGGGAAGGGAGGGTTCCTCATTTTCCTTGTACGAACCGGTGTGTAAGCAGCTTTCGAAAGACGATTTTTCTCATATGATCGATGCATTGATTGGGTGTTTTGGTGGGCGATATTTGGTATTGGGTTTGCTTGCTTGATTGATTGAGGGATGGATTGATGGATTGATGGATGGATTGGTATTGCTGCAAGGGAATATTGAAAATGGATATTATAACTTATCCTTGTTATTACTATTACTACTACCTACTACTATGATTTTAGACTTAGTTGAATTGTATGAAGTGGAACTGTGAACTTGAAGTAGAACTGGTGTTTTGCTTTGCGTTTATACGTATGTCTTCAAATGCTCAGGCTCATTACACACGCAATTTGTCTGCATCTCAAGGGAAGTAAGCGGGAATACAGAACACGCTTCATATCATTAATTACCTATCTAACCCAATGTTTGGTATTTGATCGCTATTTAATGTCCGGAACGCCCACCCGAAAACTAACTTAACTTCTTCGTACATGTAATTCAATGCAAACTACCTGCCTGCCTGCCTTTTCCCATTTCATATTTTTTGCTTGATATGTTTTAGGGGTGTGGTGTTCAAAGTGCTCATATAGCAGCCATGTCTTGCTCTCTGTGGCCTTTTGAGAGGCTTCCTTGCTCCTCCGGCTTCCAAACCCTCTTCTCTCTGTTCTTCCATTTCATCTTCTCACGAGCTCGGATTTTTTTCCCTGCTCCAATTTCCAAATAAATGCCTTCTGTGTTCCTTCTACCTCTTCTTAACGCTTGGTCTTGGCTTACACTCCTCCCCATTCACTGGATGCAACATGATTTTGTTTGGATATTGGGGTGTGTTGGTTGCGTAGCCCTTGCTCCAATCGTAACTAATGGCATAAGCGAATATATTACCGGTATGGTTGAAAGCCGTTGCAGAGATGGTTCCGCCGACTGCTGGGTACCCCTTGAGTCTGTGCTTGGCGATTCCGTCCCAGAAGTGGAACGTTCCGTCTGATCCTGCGGTGCTGAATGTGCCGTGGATAGGATGGAAGGATATGGCATTCACGGAGTAGACGCTGGTCATGTTGTTTTGGGGAGGGTCGCGGTGGCATTTGAAGGAGAAATTCATGCTAAAGAGATTGTTAGTCTTAATTGGTATATCAAGAAAGATAAAATGGTATCTTACCTTGCATCTTTGTCTTCGACGTATTGGATTGCGCATCGTCCTTCAATACTGCCAACAGCAAACCCAGTCGCGTCGGGGAACAAACTGACAACCCTTGTCTGCCATTTCAACGGACTCTGAATAGTCTTCTTAATCTTCTCCGGCTGATTCAAGTCGATAATTTGGATAAATCGTTCGGCAGTACCAGCTACCAGTACATTCTTCTGCACATCTAGTGTATAGACCTTGTGGCGCACATCCACCGTGATAACCGGATTCGGGGTGCGTAGATCCCAGTATTTGACAGTATTATCCCATCCTCCAGTTACGACCATCTCGGCGTTCGTCTGCGGCGCTCCAAAGAATCGCACGCATCTTATAGGTTGGTCGTGTGCGGCGATTTGGGATACTTGTTGGTTGCTTTCGAGATCCATTATTCGCGCGGTTTTGTCTGCTCCTGCGCCGACCACTTTCTTCCCATCCTATTTCAAACTATCAGTATACTGCAGCTGTAAGCTATTCTTATTGCTACATACCTTTGACCAGTGACAAGTAAAGACTGGCGCCTCAAACTCAAACATGGCCCTTCCCTCACTTTGCCCAGTTGGTGAGATCTCATAGATCCTCACTTTTTTATCCCATGACGCGACGGCCAAATGCTCTGATACAGGTGAGAAAGACAAATCCGCAATGCTATCCTCTGGCGGATTACTGAGCGCGATGTCTTTCGAAAGGTCGCCCAAAGTATTTGCTGGGTTGGTGGTGGCTGCTGCCGGTTGAGTTCCAAATAAACCAGACATCTTGGCTACTTATATGAATTCGCAATCTTGTTCCGGTCTGATCTGGTCTATTAACTGTCGTCGCCTCGAGACAGGAAAGTCTGTTTGTGGTAATTAAACAATTGCTTCCATCAATAAAAATTTTGAGAGTTAGAAGGCAGCAAAGCAAAGCAAAGCAAAGAGAGCTTCCTTTCCTTAGCGTATAATTGTTATTGTAGAAAAAGGCCGCTAACGCATGGAGCCAGGCACACTAGTGGCCCCACAAATAATTTTTCGACTACAAATTTTCAATTTTTTATCTGCAGAGAATTTTTTCTTTTCTACTTTCTACAACTTCTCGCTCAAAGAATCGCATTCGAAGCACACAAACAGAAATATCTTTACTTTGTATTTATATTTCATATTATGCTTTGGGAGAAAGTCCCCGGACAACCTATCTTCTCTTTGAAGATAGGAATTGCGGAAACGCGCCGCCATAGAAGCACTTGCGGCTTCTCTTTTACCAATTTTTCATCTTAATTTCATACACCCTTTTACCGTTTGTACTATCGTTTTATCGCTTTTTGTTCTTGGAGATCGGATCAATGAAGACCTTATGGATGAAGATATGAGTCCGCGCTTCTTTGAGATGTTCTTTTGAGACTTGAAGATTGATGAGCGATGGGAGGTTTGAGGTCTGTTCTTGGTTGAGGTGGGGAATGCTAATGGTGAAGGAGGCTTATTCGTCGAGATCGATAGTTATGCGATTGCCTTCCTCTTATTTCACGATTTGATGAGGGTAACTCGATGGGGCTTATTCTTGATGCGAGAAGTCCATTACTTTTTTGAATCTGTAGCTTATAGGAAAGCGGGGATGTCGTCGGCTGCAGGTTAGGATACCACACTCTAAGTCTTTCTTGATCGAAAGATTCGTCCTAGTTGAAGTCAACACGTCTCAGAAGCTCTGTCGAAGGAGCCGGATTCGTTATGTTGAAAAGCTGGTTCATGTGATGATTACCAAATAGAGTCAAGCACTGATGTGACCGTGTAAAAAGCGGTTCACTTATTGATGACACAAATTGCGTTATGGTATCTGATGAACTTCCGACAAGCTTTACTTTTTTTCTTTCTGTTCCCCATTTCCATCTCTTTTGATGGTGGTATCACCCAAGACAGTTCTTTAAATTACAGTTCGTGTATATTCAGAATAGCATAATGATGCAATATATGTAAATGACGCCGCTATCCTCCTTGTCCGTGTCGTAAGTAATGATATCAACCAGTGAACCCATCCCATCCCATAAAATGCTACAATAAGGATATAGAGCCCTTCACATTAATCCTCCGAGTACCACTTTTCCAACGCCAGCAACTTCACTCTTTACTCCATGCCGGCTACTATCCTCAAACTCCTTCACCACACCCTGTACAATGATCTTCCTCACTCTTGCATCAGCCTTGGTGAACATCTCCGCAATCTGGGGACTGCACTCCTTCGGCGAAGCAACCAAGCTCATCAGCCTCGTGTAACAGTCAATCAAGACATCGCAAAGCGTCGCAAATGTCTCGTAAAAATCAGGATCAAAGGGTAATGATGGTGTTAATAAATGTGTATATTCCTCTCCAGGCAACAAATCGTTTTCGCTCGCAGGAAAAGACGTAGCGTTATTCGTTCCCCCACTCGAAGTACTCCCGTTGATTGATTTCGCATCCGAATAATCATTGCCCATAGGTAAACCAATTTCAGCTGCAGAGCTGGTCCGTCGTCCTTTACTGCTCGTCGCCGTCGCACGCTTGAACATTTGTGGAAATCGACCGCGGGAAAGTGAGGATGAGGTTGATCCGTCGGGCGGATGTACTTGTTGGAAGGATTCGAATTCGCTGAGGAGTGCATTTAATGTGCGGAGAAATTCAGACGGACTCGAAGAATTGAGGTCGAGGATTGTGGGGATTGAGAGGCCCAGTAAAAGATAATTTGTTGCGCGACGTGCGAGCTTGCGCCCATCGAAGTATGGCATTCGTTGGAGATCGGGTTTGTTGAATAATAATGTGTTAAACCAATATACTCTTCCTTCATGACTACAAACCGACAACTGTTAGCAAGGGGTCAAAAATTCGAAATGAGGGGTGTTTGAAGTGAAGATGATCCTAGTGAATTGAAATGAAGGGGTAGCGTACGCTTTTCGTAAATAATCCAAAGTTGATATCCTCTTCGACGCCATCTCTTGTATATGCTGATAGGTAATCGTCTCAAGCGTCGGACTTCCTGGTTGTACCGGCGCAAGAATGCCCATTCCCGTAGGGCCTGCCCCCGAAGACTGATACCCCGTCCCTGGTCTGGCAAGCATATTGGAGTATGGCGTCGTCGAGGTAAATGAGTCGGAAGGACTGGGAGGAGTATCTGCTTCTGCGCTTTCCGGAACCACTCGACTGTAACTATCTACCCTCTTTAATTGTTCGAAAGGAGGTGGGGCGAGTGTATTGGGTACGGCATGCGAATTGGAGCGCTGGTAATTAGGGAAACTAGGTAAGAGTGAAGCGTGCGCATGTGCGCTCGATTTATGGCGTCGATTGAGGCGTGAGGAAGCAGAAAATGAGGGTTTTCGACTGACGGTCGATACTGATAATGGCTTGGGTTGAGGATAAGGATGCGTTGGACTATAAATTGATTCACGCCTGGGCTCTGTCGGACTATAAACGGACTCACTATTCGATTTAGGCGATCCGCTTGTAGTAGGTCGTGTGGAAGAAGTTGGCGTCTTACTACCCCCAAATATATTGCTGGTCTTAAAAAGTCCTCCATTCGATGTTGATGGCGTAGACCTATGCATGATTCCGTATTCCAATAAGCCCAAAATTCTCGGCTAATTAGAAGGATGCAAGAAGCCGAAATCTCTTTAGAGTATCCGAGTAAAAGGACCCGCCTCTCTCTTACACACTCTCACACACTCTTTTTCCGATAATTCTTCCCTTCTCACTTGCCGATTTTCTCCTACCTCTTGAAAATTAATATGACTCTTATATAGTTCCTTCCTCTTCAAATGTGTATAAGTATATATATATATATATATATATATATAAAGAATAATAATGGGTATAGGGGATATATTAGTTTTTGTGTCCGGAAATGACCAATAAGGTTTTTATATACAAGCTTGTATATTCAGGTGGAGCATAAGGAGAGACCAATGTACCATCAAGCAAAGATCAACCACAGGTAATAATGAGAGGAAATGTTGAATTAGATGGTAAGGAGAGGAAATACAATATAAAAAATCTATTCGAAAAGAAGGACAATTCACCTCCGTAAGGTAATTATGAGGAAAGTGAAGAAGAAATATGAACACAACGAAGTACAAGGTAACCTGGAGAAAATCGGAAAATCTCACTCATATCTATATATTTTTCTCTTGAAGAGACCCATAAGTAAGACGATCATGGTATCGGTCAGTTACCCGTGGATCCAATAGTAAGTACATTCCGTACATGAGCCAGCTGAGATGTATCATTTTTGACTTTCACGATATCGGATATCCCATCCTTCACATCCTTTCCATCCTTTTTTCCAGGTACTTTTCACACATGCGAACGGGTATATCGCTGTTGTTATTTCAAGGATGTCTCATAGTTGGACACCTACATGACTTTCTAACCTTCCAAATCAGCCCAGCAAGTACAGTTAAAGTAGGTTACTTGCTGGCCTTGTAGATTGTAACATCCTGCGAAAGGATAACCAAGACATTTGTGACTGGTTGATGCCTTTAAGTTTTGTTGAAGAATAAATGCCATAAGATCAGATGAATCAACGAATAATAAATCAAACATGCAACACTGGATGCATGCTAGCACAAACCTTCTGCTATGGGTGATATTCCGATCACTTTTTAATATGCACCTCACCTACATTTGGAAGTTTTCCGTCAGGTACTACACGTTGATTGATTAATTTTGAGTGATTGGCAAAGCGGTAAAGATGTTGCCCCGCATCAACTTAAGCTTACCGCGCCGAAGTGAATAATGGAAACATCAACAAGCCGATATCGATAAACCAGAATTCTTGACGCTTTTCACAACCACCAGTAAATAAACCTCAACCGATATCATGTCTAGCAAGCTCGAAGAAGAAGCCCCGCCTGGGGATGCAGCACCTGAAGTTTTGGATAGTAGAATATTCATCGATGGATGTTGGGACTTTTTCCATCATGGTATGTAGGCGCGAGTCAGATAAATACCCCTAACCAAGAATATTGATACTGATACCTTGCTGTACAGGTCATGCTGGCGTGATGCTTCAAGCACGACAACTGGGAACCGAGCTGGTAGTAGGAATTCATACAGATGAATCAATTCTCGAGAACAAAGGACCCACGGTCATGACGATGCAAGAACGGTAGGTTAGGACGAATACTGGACCAACATCGATTTACTGATTCCACCCCTCAAGAATCGCCGCCGTCGATGCCTGCAGATGGGTGACACTATCTGCTCCATGTGCGCCATACAATACGTCCATGGTATGGATGTCGCATTATGGTTGCAAATATGTGGTACACGGCGATGATATTACGACGGATAGCGGTGGCGAGGATAGTTATCGATATGTTAAAGCTGCAGGCAGGTTTAAGGTCGTTAAACGTACTCCGAGTATCTCAACAACGGACCTTGTGGGTAGAATGCTTCTTTGCACACGCACGCACTTTATCAAATCATTGGCAAAACTCCTGGCTGGCGAAGATGGCTCCGGTACACCTGAAGAGAAGAAGGCGGAGGGTGCCGCTATGACTGAGAGGATGCGACAATATTCTACTGACCAGACTGGTCTTCATCCTGGCTCAAGTGTCTGGTTCTGGGATGCATCGAAGGCGGCGAGAGAAGATGATACCATAAATGAGAAGGGCACATTTAGCTCTTTAATACAAGGGACCGCACCTAAACCAGGCCAACGAGTCGTCTACGTCGATGGTGGTTTCGACCTTTTCTCCTCCGGGCATATTGAATTCCTCCGACAGGTTGTAAATGCAGAGGAGGATCTCGCGAAGAAAGAAGGTTGGTACAACAAAGAAGCGGTGGAGGAGCGAATCGGTAAAGGGGCTGATTACGCGCCCTACTTTGTGGTTGCTGGGGTTCACGACGATGAAGTGATTAATCACTGGAAAGGAGTCAATTATCCTATTATGAATATCTACGAACGTGGACTTTGTGTATTGCAGTGCAAGGTATGTTTACACGGGCTTTATAAAGGGACTCTTTTAACACTTGATAGTATGTTAATTCCGTCATATTTGGTGCCCCATTCACCCCCAGCAAGGCATATCTCACTACTACTCCATGGGGTCTTCCTGATGCCGTCTACCACGGGCCAACAAGCTTTATGCCTTTGACATATGATCCATATGTTGCAGCCAAAGAGATGGGCATCTACCGCGAAATTGGAACTCACGACTTTGCTTACGTCAACGCTGGCCAAATTGTGGAAAGAATCCTAAAAAGTCGAGCGATGTATGAAGAAAGACAGCGTGCCAAAGGAATCAAGGCAATCAATGAAGAGGCTCAAAAAATACGAGAACGTATGGAAGAAGAGCAACGGGTGAAGGAGAACTCAGCATAAAACGGGTTTAAGGGAACGAAGTATGCTAAGGTAAACATGGTAGAGGGGTAGCGATGTTAAAATTATATAGACGCAGGTTTCAATAGAGATAGATGATAATTCCAAACGAGGAGATGACTCGATTATTTTATACGATAAGATGATTTTCACCGCCACTTATGTGAGATTATAATAACCCATTGTTTTATCAAAATAAATTTTATTTATTAGTTTCAGAGTGAGCTTGTGACATTCATGATTGATGGATACCATACAAATTGTAGAGGGAATACATTCCGCGAATTCTTTATAAATCCGTGAGTAAGCTGAACAAGCCGATGATAAGCGTTACACAAAGGGACCTAGCACTACCGACTTTATTATTTTTTGGGGATTTTATTTTAACCGCAACGCATTACTCAACCAGAATTGAAGATATTTGCCTGCCTACACAAAGTCGATGATGAAAGCTGAAGCTCAATTGATAATGACATGCTACTTTATATTTATGTTTCAGAGTTATAATATTGTAATACGGCACAGTTATTATTCTTACTTATTACCACGTGCTGACCTTACATCTTACCGTACATATCTTACCTTACCATCCCATCAATGCCACCATCCATACCATACCCCTTTTGAGCCGCTCATGCCAGATTCCAACCAACATTCTTTTAATTGGTCCATGTAATGACAGTAGTCTCAAAATTTCCCATCCATCTTTCTTTAGATTCTTTCCCCTCCATCATCGTTCCCTCCACTCCACTCATCAAAGCTTCCGTCGTGAAACTTCACCTAAGCCTTGAAAAGAGGATCCCCAAAAAGAGTATTCTAATGCCTGGCTTGTCGATGGAGGCTTGGAGCGTCTTCTCCTTTTTAATCGTTACATGGGTCCAGCATGGGGGAATATGAATAAATGTGTCACATTCTATCTTTTCGTGCCGTAACTCCCATATATATTGGAGAAGTAGAGAATGGTGGGATTATGCAGGCACATATACTAGTAAATACCTAGGACCCGGTCTTGAATCCGCCAATTCATACCAAATATCGATTTTAAGCTCAAGGAAGATCCAGAGAAAGGAAGAGGCGTTAACTGTCAATGGATTTGTTGGTTGGAGAACATTGGCCGTTTTATGATGACGATGATGAGAATGAGAATGGGTCTCTCCCTGCCTCCATCCCTTCTCATACACTCTCACTCTCTCTCTCTCTCTAACTCTCAATTTAGCTTCTCTTGTTTCCTCCACTCTCAGCCGACCTTCATGGACTACTACTAGCTGATTTTTATATTGGTTGAATAATTAATATTATTCTTGTCCGAATTGTTTAAAGAGTTTATTAGTTCCCGCAAAATTTCTTTATCAATTGTCTGTGTGAAAAACTTGTTGCTAGTTTCTCCATTGATTTCATCTAAACAAGGGTTGTGACTCAATTATTTAATTGTATTCCATATCCTCCATTTTTTCACTCTTTGTTAAATTGTTAACAAACTTCAGACAAATATCTTTACAATAAAGCTACATCACAAGACTAATTGTATTCTTGGCCCAAAAAGATATATATTCATTGGCTACTCGTGTATAAAATTCTTGCCACTCAATTTTGCACCAACAAACAGCAATGGCTCCCTCCGCAATTTCACATACCCCTCCAAGGGAAGTTCAACAAACCTCTGAACTTACTGCTGCAGCTGTATCGAAGAAGATTGCAGTAGCTGAAGATGGTCCATTACCACATTTGGATGCATCACTTTTGAAAGTCACCAAAACCACAACTCCTATGAATGTTCCTCTACCTGAAGATCCAATTATCAATACGGCTTCGCAATGTACCGACCATATGATCACAGCAACCTGGACCGCAACTAAGGGATGGGGTGTACCGGAATTGAAGCCCTATGGAAATCTTTCTCTCGCTCCTACGGCTTCCGTTTTACAGTAAGTCGAACCTCCCTTTTTTTAAATGTCTAAGCATGAGTCAGAGTAAGGTTGGATTCTTACAGGAGTTTTCTGAAAGTCCGTCTTCTCTACTAAGCGCCATGATATGACATCTCTTATCTTTTACATACGATATGACGCGTATACTGACAGATCTCAGCTATGCGACTGAATGTTTCGAGGGCATGAAGATGTACCGTGGATTCGATGGGAAGCTCAGGTTGTTCCGCCCGGATTGTAATTGCCAGAGAATGCTTACGTCTGCTACGCGAATCTCCTTACCTGGATTCGATCCCAAGGAATTGGAGAAGCTCATTATTGCTATGATCTCGGTGGATGGTCCCAAATGGCTCCCAACCCCTGGAACCTTTCTCTATTTGAGACCAACCTTGATCGGTTCGGCTCCAGCACGTGAGTAATTCCTTTGCAATTGGAATTATGCCTGCCCCTTTCATATTCTCGGAATTCTACTGACACATCTTACTAGTCGGTGTTGCAGCCCCAAGAGAAGCCACTCTTTTCGTCATCTCCACATTCATGCCATCCCTCAGCCAGCCCAAAGGCATGAAGCTCCTCGCCTCAACCGACGGAGTACGAGCTTGGCCCGGTGGTTTCGGTTTCGCCAAGGTAGGCGCAAACTATGGCCCAACATTGATGGCGAACTCGGAGGCCCGCGAACGTGGATACGATCAGGTTCTATGGTTACTCGATGGAGTTGTTACCGAAGCAGGCGCTAGCAATTTCTTCGTGGTCTGGAAGACTAAGGAGGGCAAGGAACAGCTTGTTACTGCTCCTCTTGGTGATAAGATCATCTTGGATGGTGTTACCCGAAGAAGTATCTTGCAGTAAGTTCCCCTTCTCACCAGCTCTTATCATGAGAATCAAAATCTAACCAATTGCAGACTCGTCCGCGAACGTATCCCAACACTCGAAATCGTTGAGCGTAAATTCACTATGGATGAGCTCGCCGAAGCCAGTAGCGAAGGACGCATCGTTGAAGCTTTCGCAGCCGGAACCGCCTATTTCGTCTGTCCTGTCTCGGTAATCAATTACCGCCAGAAAGACATCCAGATCCCGGTCGTAAGAGGTGATAGTGGTGAGTATGCCGCCACAATCAAACAGTGGTTGGTGGATATCATGTATGGTAATGAGCAACATGAGTGGGGTGTTCTTGGTTGAGGTGGGGAA
>JWJA01005035.1:0-12465 GCA_000812885.1 Lanzia echinophila
TTCTGAGGGCTTGCTTTCGACACTCTACTCCCACCAATTCCCACCACTTCGGTAACATATAATGGCCCTCTCTTGACAACAAACTTTCTCAAACTTGAACCTTAGAAGGATTCGACAAGATCATGAATACGGAATCACATCAGGATAGCCATGACATCGGTCTTGAACAACCGTAAATTCATCACCTACATCCTTCTCCCACTTGTATACCCATCCGCATCCATAGTAAATAAGTTATCATCTCTACATCAACAATCACAAAAAACGATAACAACTCTATAAAACCGGAGTACTGACAATGCCAGCTTCATATCATCTGACGTTAACCACATAAGATTAGATGGGATACACTATAAACAATAGAATGGCCCAAAACACCAATCACAATTGGTGCGCTCTCACCTCACTATTCCAGACCAAAAATACTTAATTTCCCCATTTCGTACAAGTATCCTCATGCTTCAATCCCTCGCTTTCCGACGAGACTAAATCAATATATAATATGATAATCATATACTAATGAAACATAATCTTATATCTTCGGATTTTAGAAGTGAACAAAAGTCCCATTCCAAATACTAGAACTCACGTCCCCGTTCGTTCTTCTGTTCGATCTCCACGCGACAAATGATAGATTCCGGAGTTGGCTAATACTCCCAAAGCAGAGTTATCTACTCCATACCCTGACTCTTTTCGAATATATTCGATTTTATTAATAATAGAGACTACCCCTCCCATTAAGAAATTGTGGTGAATAGGGAACGAAATGATTATTGGTGCAAGAAACTTGAAAAGTGAATGACTAACTACCTCTGGTTTTCTAATCTCCCAGGACCTACCTACCTAGTGAATAAATAAACCAGCAATATTTTCATTGATTTATATTGCACTTGACACAATACTCTTAATTATATTTAGAAAAAGACTACATCAAACATATAAGGGGATTCCCCGATCAACTAGCTCTATATCCAAGCCTCATCCCATCGAATCTTTTCAAACCAAAAATCAACACGTTGACTACAACCAAGTCAATATCAACCCAAAGGAATATATGCATGTGATGCACTAATCGGGTGAATTGGGAGTAGATCGTCTCAGACAACTAACACCATTCACGGGTTTGCAGTATCTCTTTCCACCCTATGAGTTCGGTATGCGAGTCTGCGCTAGCCGCTCTACGCCACTTGCTCGAACCTCCCAAAGAGGAATACTGAGCCAAAACACCGAAGAAAAAAATGGTAAATACTACACTTGAGTCGTTGAATTGCCGATTGCAAGCAGCTTGTCACCCCAAAGCTGCAAATGCACAGAATCTTTGAGTTTGGAAGCGTCAAACAAACATTATAGATAATGGTCTATTGATGATATTGAGCGCCGCAGAGGAAAATTTGGAGACATCGATGGATAGCCGAATAAAGCTATTACTACCAAAGTGCTGCTATGATCAATTGCAACCCCACAATAATAGTTCAGACCATCTCAGTCCAGGAATTCAACGCATCTACAATTCTCCCCCAGAGTCCACCCTGCCATGTTCTTACCCTTTGCCATTCTTCTTCTCTCATACATGTCTCCAACATTTTCAACCACGCTCCAACGATAACATCAGCATAGACCGGCCTGTCCCCATCTAGCCAAGGTCCCACATCCTCATCTCGCTTTCCCCTCTGTGCCGACTCGGCTTTTGTTCCCTGCGCGCGCCATATATGATCTGTTGTTCCGCCCGTATGCCGATACGCTTTGCTCAGCTCCTCGAGCGCAGCTTCGAACACGGCAAATTTCGACTCGCGCTCTTCCTCTTTCATTTGCATGGCTTTAAATTGTTCCTCGCCGCCGAACCGTTTTGCGAAAATTGCTTGCACTGCCCCCATGATGCGGGGATCGAAGGGCATTCGCTCACAGAAGGCGGTGAATGGTGTGAAAATGGCATCGACGCGCGCGTTGAAGGCAGCGGTTAAACCAATCGTATTTGGTAGGAATAAAGGTGATTGGTTAGGGTACTTCTGATCGAGGTATAGAGCGATTTCGAAGGTATCACCGATGATTGTATTGCTTGTGAGGTCTTGAAGGACGGGGAGAGTATGGAAGTCTGTTCCGTCTGGGAGAGTACGATTGGCGGGGACACCTAATTTTATACGCAGAGCGGCGATGTCTGGCA
Source organism: Lanzia echinophila (assembly GCA_000812885.1). NCBI lineage: Eukaryota > Fungi > Ascomycota > Leotiomycetes > Helotiales > Rutstroemiaceae > Lanzia > Lanzia echinophila. The sequence goes on from JWJA01005035.1 coordinate 2,162, forward strand.
TGTCAATCCATTCGGTGCGGTAAGGAATCGCTTTGAGATTCAAGGCCAATCGTGTCTTCCAGGGATTCGGTGCAAATGTGCGAAGAGGAAAGGCGGAGGCGATATCGTAAAATATGAGGGTTGCTTCAGACGTCATGGTGATAGCACTTGATGTGGTTTGTGTGAACGGCGACAGAAAGATGAGAATGGTGAGGAATAAGGAAAGGTAGGAAAGGGAGGAATGATTGATTTGCCATATTTTTCTCTTGGGAACGAGTTTACTAAATAAGTAAAATCACTGTACCTACCTACCTAGGTAGGTATCCACATGGCAAGTGCGACGACACAAAGATTCTGAGTAGGTATTAGCTAAAATGACTCATAATCACTAAAAAATGTTATGAATCTGATTGAATTGTAGAAAGCCCCCAAAACAATTAGATGGATCTTTGATACCTATCTCAGAAGTGTTACACTATGATTTCCATAGAAACATTGTTGTCGATTTCATTTCATGGGTAAATTTTCGACTTCCAGATTACCATCCAGATTGGCATGCGAATTGAATGATGTTCAGGAACCACTCCACTTCTAAAGTTTTAGCTTATCATAACCTGTCGATGACTAATCAGATCCATTATCTCGCATAGTCCCTCCCCTTCCGCAACCCAAGTAACCTCAATTCACCAATATAAACACAAAAAAAGCACTATCCCTTCACCAAATAGATCCGTCTGGCAAATGGCTCCCTGTTGAAAAGTACTACCACTAGGGAAGACTTGACCTTCACAATTCAAGGCCCTCAAATTGAAAAAAATCCCATTGCGGAGGGATTTTCTGTGGGCCTTGCGGCCTAGCCTCTCCCCCATAAGGGGTGGAGGGCTGTGCGTACAGTTTTGCTCTTTTCGTTTTCGGCTAGTTTTTCGTCAAATAGTGGGGTGTGTTGCGGGAGCAGCCGAAGCATTATCCCCATGACCTTTGTTTGCTGGTACTAGGTTGGTATATCTTGATATACCGTATCGAAGATTGAGAACAGAAATGCATATCGAGACTTTAGGGAGCGAATCGAGTGTATTTCGGGGTTATTCGATGTTTTGGGTAAGGATGTTAGCTTGTGGCTGGCTGATTTGATGAGTGCCTGGTTTGGTGGCTTACTGCGGGATGCGATCTTGTTTTCGCGATAATGAAGTGGTGGTTGGTTGTACCAGGTAAACTCCTCTTGTCTGAATGGCCTGCTAACTCTGTAGGCTGGTATTACCGGATGATCTCATCTTGTATCCCGTCTCTTCCTTAACAGTGATAAGTATGTTTTACCACCCTATCCATCAATTGTGGCCATAGCCTCACAGTTAGCTCTTGGGAATAACCTTACATATGGGGATTCTCCTCCTCTCGCAGTTTCCCAATCGACATTATTCATTAGCAGAATGGTTACAGCTGGCCTCCCACCTGTTTCCGAAGGCGAGATTCGCCTCCTGAAAATCCTTCAAGTCTTGCCGCAAGTGAAGTGCGAGGTACAAAGCTTTAAACTCTCGAACCTTCCGGAGGCAGGCTACTTTGCATTATCCTATTGTTGGGGAACTGAAGGGCAGATAGCATCCATTTTCTTCGAAAACGGGACGACTTTGCCTGTAACACCAACTCTACACAGCGCACTCTGTGAGCTACACCGTCGCGAGGAAATTCGTCATGCATGGCATTGGATTAACCAGATATGCATCGACCAAACCAACGCCGCTGAGAAAACTTCACAGGTAAAGGCTATGGATCGGGTATACATATCTGCCAAACGGGTCTTGGTATGGCTTGGTGAAGCTTCGGAAGATAGTGACCTAGCCATGGACAATCTGGAACAGTTGGTCCAACAAATGGGTACAAGCGTACCCGATGGCTTAGCAGGAAAAGAAGCGATACAGCGACGTCTCGCTCCCCGTCACCACCCCGTGTGGCGTGCCATCGTCGGGTTATATGGCCGTCCATGGTTCCGAAGAGTGTGGATTCTGCAGGAAGTCGTGCTAGCTAATGGTGTGTTTGTCCTTTGTGGTACTCGCACAGTGAACTGGCATCGAATCGTAGACTTCGCAAACAAAATCATGGCTATTTGGCCCGGCGTGCTAATGGACGCGGGCCAGGACTCAAATGACTCGAAAATCAGTGGGTTTGTCAGTTGCAGCCAAATCGAAAAATACAGAGATTTCGTCAAAAACAAAAACCTCATTCTTTTCACCAACCTTCTGATAACAACTCGTGATAGAGAGGCAACGAATCCAATAGATTATATCTATGGAATTGCGGGCATGATAAGTCAGGAGCATCGCAATTTAATGAATATCGATTACAGCCTCTCTTACCACGAAGGAGTCATTGCCTTCTGCAAGAATTTTATCCAAATACAACCTTCACTTGCTCTACTCGATATGGCTTCTTCCGAGCGCCGAAGCGCAGGATTACCATCTTGGTGTCCTGATTTCAGTACACCAAGCTCGGAAAATTCTCCCTTGCACGTCTTTCTCGGCTTTAAAGCTGGATTTAAAGCCCGTACCGAACGCGCAAGTAATATAAAACCACTCGAGATAGAAAATGGCACCACGGCTATCTCTGTACCTGGTTTTCGAGTCGACGTCGTGACGAAGGTTGCTGAGAGGGTATATGAGCCACAAGCGGAGAATATAGCAATGGAGGCAGCAGAGTGTTTGAAATGGCTGGATGAATGCGAAGGTATCTTTCAAGAGACTCAAGGAGACCAAGACAGTTCTATTTGGGAGACTTACCGTCGAACTCTCATCGCTGGCCACTTCGCTTCAAATCGACCTGTGCCCAATGAGAAGCTACTGCATGCAACCTACACAGCCCACCGAAAATATCTCACAGAAATTGCCAGCTCAGCCAAATCCGTGTTTGAATCTCCTGCCGAAAAGGATTCAGTACTGCAATTTGATGTCGCTCTCTCGTTGCAGCAACGCAGAAAATTCTTCAAGTCAAAAAATGGTAGGATCGGTCTTGGACCGAGTCGTTTACAAGTAGGCGATGTGGTATGCGTCTTCTATTCTGGCGCCTGTCTTTGGGCGCTCAGATTTGATGAGAAAGGTGATAAAGCCTGTCTAGTTGGTGATGCATTCATGGATGGTCTCATGGATCTAGGTGAGATGCCTGCAACGGCTCGGGGGAAAGATGAGGAGTTTGTGATTGTTTAGTATGTTTTAGTAGTAAGATTGTGGGATAACCTGTACTAGAAATGATGTGTGTAACGGCAATATAAAGTGACTGTACGTTGTGCAAATTATCGACAACCCACCCCACTAGATGCGGTAGCAGCGTGTTGAAGGGTACTTGGTATATGCGTAAGCATGCTATTCTTTGGTTATGCACAAAGAAAAAGGACAAGTTTAGAAGAATCCCGAGTACAATATTGTATATTTAAATGTTCTGCACTCCACTTCTGAACGAATAGTGCTCATAACCCAATTAATCCCGTTCCCTTCCGCGGAACTTTCACTTAGTCTAGTCTTCCAAATTCAAATCGCATTTCGCTTGGATATTGACTACGAACACTCGAGATTCTTCCACGAATTATAATAACCAACAGACAACAAGGTATGATACACTGCAAATGCTGTCAACTTTAAAGATTGTGGAGTTTGCGACCTTGGTACCTCGAGCAAAATGTCGGTATCTAGACACACGAGCAGGAGATATTATTGATGGCTTTGATACGAAGATATTGTGAATCTTGCAAATGGGCGTGGGCTCTAGGTGTCTGGGCCAACGGGGTCGGCTTAGCCAATCGGCTGACATATGGAGTCCAATTATTTGGAAGTCCTCATGAGAAACCAATCTGAAGTCTTTTGGTTGATGTAAAATGAATTGCAAATGGCTTTGGTTGAGGTATGGGTAATTGAGGAAGAATTTTCTTTTGGTTTTTTTTGGTCGTTAAATTGAGATAGGCTATTAAGGAAATCCTAAGAGCGCGATATCGAGGCAGGCTTGAAGAAACAAAGCTGTTCATGAGATGATCATGCAGTCAGCAAAATATGCAATCTTACCTCACAGGAATAATGAGTTGATACCACCCTACATAAAGAGATCATCAACGCCATTGATTCTCGAGGTTACACATCATAAATCAAGATCGTATCTGTCTCAATATTAGTGTAATGTAACTAATTATTGAATATCTCTTCCATAATGTCTCAATCTACCCCAGATTATATAATTATTGGAGCCGGAATCGCAGGATGCGTTACAGCATCTCGTTTGCATGAGAAGAACCAGTCTCTCAATATCCTTCTAATCGAAGCTGGATCAGACGCCTCTAAAAACCCAAATGTTCCTTCCGTTACGACTGCTCAACTACTTTTGCACTCAGATTTGGACTGGGATTATAAAACTACTCCTCAGCGACACCTCGATGATCGGGAGTGTTATACTGGTGCAGGAAAGGCTCTTGGTGACGGCTCGGTAATTAATTCATGTATGTATGTCTTGCCCCAAATAGCGAACTCCATATTTACTTTCTTCTTTGCTGATAAATTATAAGGTGGTTGGATACGAGGGGAAAAGGCAGATTATGACAGCTGGGCTGCAGTTGTTGGAGATAGCAAGTGGAACTATGATGGGGTTTTGCCATATTTTCGTAAGATTGAACATTACCATATTTCGAGCCATGAACATGGCTCCGACGGACCGCTTTACACCCAGTCTGTGACTTCTTCGGGTCGCCAATATCCTTTGCGCGAAGCAATCAAGTCAGCTTGGATTTCGGCAGGGGTCAAACATAACGTAGATGCGAACAGTGGATCGGCTCAAGGGATTAGCGAGCTTATTGAAAACAGACATGATGGAATTCGTCAAGTAGCTAGTGATATTTACCCATTAGACGGTGTTCAAGTTATGCTTAACACGTTGGTGAAACGAGTCATAATCGAAGATGACCAAATGGGGATGAAAGTTGCAGTAGGTGTTGAACTTGCTGACGGCACCGTTATCAAGACGAAGAGAGAAGTGATTCTTGCTGCTGGTGCCTATCGCACTCCACAGGTCTTACTACTTTCTGGAATTGGAGCTGCGAAAGATTTGAAAGGGATACCACAAGTCCTCAATCTCCCGGAGGTCGGGGAAAATTTCCATGATCACATGAGTGTTGGTCTGTGGTGGAAATTGAAACATCCTGAAGCTGGATTGGCGGTTGGGTCTCCAGGTTTCAATGGTCCAAAATACTCCATTGGTTTGCCCATGGATTGGATCATTACACAAACTGTTCCAAGCGCAGGTCTGAAAAATGCGCTTGAGATGGATTCGGGAAAGAATGAAGATTCGAACTCTTTATTATCTTCACGAGCACAAACTGAATCTTACATTGTTTATGTTGCAGCGAGCCCCCAGAATCCCGTTATCCAATGGATGGCACTCACATTACTGCCAGTGTTGTAGGATTACTTCCAACCTCACGTGGCTCCGTCAAGTTGGCTTCAACGAATCCCGTTGACGCTCCTCTTATTGACCCCAATTACTATGCGACAGAAGCTGATCGCTATGTATTGCGTACCGGGTTGAAAAAGATGGCAGAAGTCCTGCAAAGTGATGCTGGTCGTGATATCGTGGAGTACGAAGTGGTGTCGGATGGATTAGTTCCAATCACCACAAATTCGTCGGATGAAGAGATTGATGCACACGTGAAAGTGCATGGAAGGTACTGTAGAGTTCCAAGAAAATGTCTCGGATTATTGTGTAAAGCTAACTGCGAGCAGCACGGTATATCATCCTGCGGGGACAGCCAGCATGGGAAAGGTTGTTGATGGTAATCTCCGACTTCTTGGTGTTCAGTGTTTGAGAGTAATAGATGCAAGTGTGATTCCTGTGCCAATCGCAGCACATTATCAGGCATGTGTGTATGCCCTTGCTGAGCGGGCGGCAGATATCATCCACGAAGCGTAATATGTAAGCTCTCCGCGTAGATGATGTAGGGGATACTTAATGTAAAGGTTGCTTTTCGATTACCAGTTGTTATTCAAACTTCTGTACAGCTCAAACCACTCCGAAATATCATCAAACCACACAAATAACAATTCGACACCCCATAATGATGTGAGATCGTAGAAAGGTCACCCTCAAGCTCTCGAATTCCCAGATATTGAAGATTTCTGAAAATTATCTATGGAAAACCCTAAGTCGTATGTGCCTGCTCGAGGACAATTAGAACAGCGGGCCGTTATAGCTCCAAAACCAAGTTAAATGGCCGTTAATTAGCGGAAATGGATTTACAGTTCCTGACAATCAAAACCATATTAAAAAAAAAGTTTTCAATATGAAAAAAGTGAAAAATACAAATTTAAGCCCTTCACAAAAGAATTAAAAAGGTAAAAATCTTTTTTAAAAATATTTATATTTCAATTTTCTACAAATATTTTAAATAGTTTTAAAAAATCTTTCAAAAATTTTAAAATATTTAGTGGTCAATTTGCGTTTTTATATTATTATACAATTCCACATATAATTATATAATCCATATATAACCCATATATAATTCCCCATATAACCTTTCCATATAATTATACCCATATAATTTACTTCTATATAATTTATTTTACTTTAACCTAACCAACCTAGCCAGCCAAATCAAAATTCAAAATTTTTAAAACATAAAACATACTTTTTAAAATCAATATAAAATCAACCAATAATCAGAATTTAGTTTTTATTACATATTTAAACTCCTCTCATCAAACACTTCAATTTAAGCCTACTCCCAAAAAATTCTAAGAAAAAAGATATTTTGATGGGGTTTTGATTGTCCGGAACTGTACCTAATGCAGCGCAACCCATTCGCCTGTTTTCCTCTCCTAAAGTGCGAGCTGGATGGCTCACTCAATATCCTCGGGTTTACTTAACGATAGTACTTTATTGACGAGGTCGGCCAATTTGGTAGAAGTCACGGTTGGGGTTCTTGCTGTAGATGAAGGATTTAAATGAATGAATGTACTCAGGTTAATGAGAAACATTGAGAAATCGAGTTTGGAGAAGCGGTCTTCATTGCTCAAATAAATATAGAAGAATGGAGGATAATGATATGAAAACTTTGGACGATAATTGCTAATGTCTAAAGAAATGTGGTAAAATGAACACAATACTAATAGGCCATGGGAAATGCCCGTATTCGCACACCCTTAGCTCCACAAGCTAAGCAAGTTCCCCGCCTCCGCCAACAGGGATTGATGAAAACGATTCTACAAAGTATCGACTCGGAGATGGTGGTGTACAGAGGTGTGCCCCCCAATTACCGCCTCAATCTAGCCACGAACGAATACATTCTGCCCGTAAAAGCCAAGGTTCTCCGAAAGTTTTCTAGATTAACTAAATACTGGCTCGAGTATATCTTAATTCATTCCAATTCGACCAACGATTCCAACAAATTATCCACATCCTTCTCCATAATATCAGCAGCCCATCCTTTTTGTAATGCATCCACCTCCTTTATTAACGCCATCACCTTTGTTGTATACTCTTTCCGCTTTACGTTCACTGAATGCGTCAATATAGATCCAGCTTGAAGCGTAAACACAGACTTACTGTACTCCCGCGATTGCTTGAGTACATCCTCGTATTCAACTACCTTCTCCTTGTATTCTTTGAAGACGACATCAACCCTCGCTTTAGCACTCGGTTCCTGTCGCTTCAATCATAACTCCGTACCCTCCGCCCAAGCCCGGAATTCTCGACGTTGCGCTGGAACACTCCCTGCGCCATAATGTCCATTTTGCTGACATCCCATTGCCGTTCCGTCATCACTGGATCTTTGCCGCTTTTTTATCTAATACGCCCCTCGTCTGCGCATCACCCGCTTGGTTGGCTGATAACCCGCCCCAACAACTGTAACCACTTCCAAGTATCGTAATTGATATTGTGTAGTTATTATAAAGTTCAAAAATGGTTGCAAATATTGTAGGCTCAAACTAGTACACCCACCCACCAGTGGTTGCAGTAAAAATTTCACCATTTTATATTTTCGAAAATATATATTAAATTTAATTTATTATCGATTCTAATGAAAACGTTTTCAATGATTATCTGTTACTTGAACATTGTAAATCTAAAATCCAAAGTTAAATGGGTTAATACTTAAAAAGTTATTAGACATTGAAAGTTGTGGTATGGTTCAATTTTTATTGCACCCACTGGTGATGCTACTAATTACTGGCATTTGTGCATCACCTCCAACAAAACTTCTGATATTTATAATCATAGAAAAGAGATCAAGAAATGCGAGGAGAAACTTCAAGAAGTTCAAATATCTGCAATCCTGCACAAACCACATAGTAGGTCAACAAGTTCTGAATAAAGTACATAGTCTTCACTACATGCCGCCAATTAACTGAAAATCCAATCTGGAGCCCTAAGCCTAACAAATGAGAGCGTTCCTAATCCCTTCTTTATCCTTGGATCGAGCTTCCGCTTTGTGCAAGCAGGACTTGGAAAAGTAAATGTACAGTTGCACAGATTTATCAAGGGAGCTACTTGCTCTGTACAGTCTTGGCAACAACTCCAAAGGGCAGATGAAGAGTATTCAGGTTAGAACTAGCAGTGATATATCCGAGTGATAATCAATCTGTGAAGAGAGAAACCGATGCTCACACTCCATTGGTTAACAGGAGAAGTAGCACTAGCACCCAAGAACCTATTCTGCATCTTTGGCATCAAAACCGGAAGGTATCTTCGCAAAGGATATATGTATATATATATATATATATTTGCCCTTTCATATATATGCTATCAAGTCATACCCGTAGGTGGTGACAAGATACAGCTTGTGAATGGAAGCAAGGACACAAAACTCAATTTTACTCCATCGTAAGCGAAATCACCGAAAGATACCAAATATATACTACACCTTATCTGAAATCATGTGGCTTATGGACATCAGTATGGTGATGGCTCTATACTTACACCACGCTTCTTTTTCTCCCCTTTTTCAACCTAGCCTTCTCTGTTGACTCCCCAATCTTCTGCAATCTCCACTCACACCCTTCGGCAAAATCACAGCTCCTACATTTGAAGGCCTCCTCTATTGCAACACCTTTTGCTTCCCGTTCCCCTTTCCACCATTGCAGTCCATCTGTCAGGTATTTCTGCAGACCTTCTTCACTTATAAGTATCGTCTTAATTCCCAGGATTTCCCCACTATCCCTTGATCGATATTCTGCTTTCAACACTTTCCCAAGTGAATCAGCGCCATCTGGAAGCGTGAGCTGAAACTCAGAGATCATGAGAGTCCAGAGAGCAGCGAGGTTATTATGGGCTAGCAGAACACTGGTGGAATCTTGGCTGGAGGAGTCAGCATCTGCATCTTCCATTTCGGAGACAGCATCATAGAATATCCCACCGCCATCGTTAAGGCTACCGACTTGTGCGATGAAGGCATCTGAAAAGAGTTTAGTCGTGTCTAAGTTATAGCGAGATGCTAAAGTAGAAAATTCTACTGTATTTGCTGCAAGAGCTGAAAGCAGGTGGTAGTATAGCATGAGCTGGACCTGAGTGGGGCGAAAAGATGCATCGTTTGGCAGTGCGCGGACAGCACGGGTTTTGACATCGCAGATGTAAAGTTTGTTCGACTGTGTACGCCTTTTAGTTCTTTTTGCATCCTTTAGGGATCCACTCGAAGCTTGAAAGAAATCAGATATTGTGTATTGATCCGGTAGCGGCGACTTGCTCGTGTTTTTCTGATAAGAGTCTTCGAGCTCCACGTCAGGACATATATAGTTTAATTCGTCGATAATTCCGTTGACTACTAGGCCGTCAACAGTACCCCATACCTCCAACTCTCTCGTTTGTCCCGTTTCTCGTAATGTTCGTAAGCCCTGTATCACATTCCATATCCGAAGGCCCCAGGAATCCTCCTTTGTCTGAACATCAACTTGGACAGTGCGATGAACCTGTTCCTCTAGAACCTTATGTACAGCACTGCCTTGCTTCATGGCAGGTGTACGTTTCTTTCTCCCATGTTTTGTTAATGTGTACCAATATTGTAATTCGCACCACGCTGGCGACACCAGGTCGGTGACGGATAAAGGTTTCTTTGGTGCGGTGCGGAAACGTTGTAGAGGGGATCGTGTATCGGGTGGCAAAGGTTCTAGAGGAACAGGTTCATCGCACTGTCCAAGTTGATGTTCAGACAAAGGAGGATTCCTGGGGCCTTCGGATATGGAATGTGATACAGGGCTTACGAACATTACGAGAAACGGGACAAACGAGAGAGTTGGAGGAATGGGGTACTGTTGACGGCCTAGTAGTCAACGGAATTATCGACGAATTAAACTATATATGTCCTGACG
>JWJA01005036.1:0-15179 GCA_000812885.1 Lanzia echinophila
CAATCATACCCTTCACGAATCTCAAATATCTCCATATTTTTCATTCTAAAATTAAACTACCCCACAATTACCCCGCAATCACCCAGCGAATATCACACATCATAATAAAACAATCAATATCCATTCCTTAAATTTACCCCTATGAATCAATCTCTAGCGAGCTATCTAATCTAAGGTATCATAATAGCGTAATCCCCTCCCTTTAACTCCAACTCCAGGCATCATTATCATCCACCCCAAACACCACCTTTATGCACCCTCGTGCATATTAAACCAAACCATCTTGCACCTATCTGCCCTAAGTCTTACTTCCCTCGAGCGATCATTCAACGCTATATCCAGCTCGCTCATAACCTTATTCCTGCGTTTCAACGTCAACTCCTGTCTCACAATCTTTGGAAGCACAGCAAGGACTTCTAGAGCCTTTGCTCGGCCCTGAACTGTTGCGTCCGAGGGAGAATCGATCGTGTGATGGGTCCGGTCCGTCATTCTGTTGATGATCGAATCCAGGTGCTCTTCGATCAGGGAAGGGTTTTCTGGCATGAGCACGATGATGATGTTCATGCAAGCTTCTTTGGTGGCCTTATCTGGTACATCTGTACCTGCGAGAACGATGGGAAGGATCTGTGCTGCGTTCCCTTGTATGATTTTTGCTGGCATGAATCTCAGCACACCAATTAGAGCGATAAGACAGTTAGCCTTGATCTCTTCGTCCTCGCTTGAACGCCAGATACCAGTGATGATGTGGTCCATCACCAGATTGTAGAGCCTCCCATAACGAAGAGGGCGCATTGTGCAAAAGTTCGACTCGTTCATTATGTCCGACGGAGCCAGTAGAATGGAGAAGCTCTGAGCAACCTTTCGACCGTGTTTGGGATCCGATATGCCCTCAATCATCAACGTGATTAGCTCAGTGCTGCAAGGCTCATATGCTGCAAGTGCAGCGGCAGCAAAGTAGGCCAAGGCCTGATAGACCCTGGATGATGGTGCTGTCTTCACCAACTCGATCATGAAGTGGTGCAAGTACTTTTCATCATTGAACTTCACACGATCAGCACGGAATTTATTGACAAGCAATTGCATCATCTGAAGCATGCTTGTACGCGCTTCCTTCGAGCATTCGAAGTTCATATCAACAGCGTTCCGGATCATCTCTCTGGCAGTCTCGTGGGCTTCCAATCTTAGTTCTTCATCATCCTGGCATATGTTAGCATGTTAACAGTAGATAAATATAAAGATACGTACATCTTGACGTAGTCCCGCCACCAAAGCAGTGGATAGAATGATCGTTGAGCATTTGTGAGGCGGTCCAGATCTTAGATACTGTTGAGAAGTGTCCAAGCTTTTCTTATCATGCGCCGCTGAATTGAAGAGGGTCCATACCCTATTAGCCTCTTCTGGATTCTCGCGATTGTCCTTGAGCAGAAAGTTACTTCTGCTGGTTGTGAAACAACTTCGAAGCACGTACGTTGCGAATTTACCAACAAGGTAAACAAAGGCGTCATCTAAAGGCTCCCCTTCTACGACGTCACGGATGCCAACATACCAGCAGCCATACAAAGCACCATCCTCGTGCTTGTATAGTTCAACGCATCTCCTAAAGAGACTCATGACCATCCATGTGCAAGAGTCTACTTTGGCGTTTGGAACGAGCCATATGTCAGCTGTCTCAACCCCATACTCTTTTAAGACAGCCGTCTCGAAGGCTGTTAGACCACGGTAGATGGCAGCCAAGATAGACATTTGGTAAGACTGCTGTTTTGGGTGCGTAGTTACCTTGTCTGCCAAATGCTGGATCAATTGCATCTGCATGGCTTCGAATAGCCTGAACTTATAAGTGGATGTGGAATCGGGTTTAGGTTCTGCGAATTTCACTTTGCAAGGTTTTTTGCAGGCGATATCAACCAACGAGTCTAAAATCCAAACTATTTGAGAAAGAGCAGCATCCTTTCCACTATCCATATCGAGAGACTCTGGCAGCTTGCTGACGAATGTGGGCAGAGTGAAGTTGATAAACGTGTCCGGATCTTCTATTGAGAGTGATGCTAAAGAAGTGACGGCTAGATCGCGAAGCCCTTTATCCTGCTCAAAATCTAATGCGATCTCATTAAGCTTGGTGATCACAGTTTCTTTCTCCGATGATAATAGAACTAGTTGATCTTTAGAATAACTGCGCATCGCAGCCAAGATAGTGAGACCTTTGATAACAGCCTCTTGCAAAGGAATGTCGGTGGATGCATCGGACATGATACCAAAGTATAATCCAACTAACTTCCCACGAAAGGTATTGAAATTGTCTTCCAAAGTAAAAAGAGAACGAATTTTTTGTTCGGTGTCGGGTGGTGGTAATTCTTGGTTGGATTCGATTCGTGCAATGGCCACTTGTTTAATTTCATTGTTTGCTTCTCTTGAGCTATCGCTTCGCCCCTCCATGATCAGATTCATGACCTTGATAAACCGCGTCTTGTCCTCAGAGGTGTTCAATGTTTGCCATAGCGTAAATAAGCCAGGTAAACAAAGCCGAAGAATGATTGTTGCGGCATAAGCAGAGGTGACCGCGACTATTTTCAAGATACGAGCAGAACCAAGTATAAACCGCTTCTTCGAGTCGTCGTGGAACGTCTCATTGCACTCCTTGGCGACATGACAGATAAACCGTGCAGGCGCATTCGCAGGAAAATCCATGTCAAAGGGGTGTTTGCTGATGGAGGCCGAGATCTTGCCGATGGTCAGGGCAGCACGCTCAATAAAATCTTCATTCTCGCCATTCCAAATTTCCCATTTCAAGGAATCCCAAATCATAATCGAAAAGAGAGAGATAATAGGAGGCGAATATGACGAGACGCAACACATGATTGTCTCGAATACATCGTTCTATTTAGGTTAGCAAATGCTGACTTGGCGGAACAAAAGTAGAAACTTACCTTGACGTCTGCTGAGACATCAGTGTCCAGATGGTGCAATAAGCTTTTAAAAGAAAAGTCCGCATAATGGTCATTGGATTCAAAGCATCGGCGAAGCTGCAATCTGATTTCCCCTGCCGAAGAATGTGTTTTCGACGTCATTGTAACTGGAAAGTACCTGACAAATGAATCAAACATGTCCTCGCATTCGGCAGGTGTCGGGTCCCATTCGCGGCCTAGCTTATTAAATATCTCGAAAACTATGATGATGCAATTCGGGTTCTTCTCATGCTCAGCCATTGCAATCATACCCTTCACGAATCTATTGCCCATTGAGCGTCTCAGTTCTGGTAGATAGAGATTCAATAGGCATTTAAGAAGCTCCAGCAGACTTTCCCTGGTAGGACTAGGAAAATCTCGAAGTAAAACCTTGTCCGGTAAAGTGTAAATAGCCTCTGCAATAGTAGTTGCATTGGATTTTATGAACTTCCTAGTCATCTTAGACAATGTCGTTAATGATTTAGCAACTTCCATTAGACCAGCACGATATATATGGACCTCCGCCGATTGCGATATCCTGTTTGCCAAGTACTCGACCAGAGCACTCACTATTGCATGGTCAGCAGATATGGTTTGTAGATATATGTTGTATTACTCACAATCATGCCTAGAGAGCTTTTCAGCATCCGTATTTTCCAATACAAGCAAGAGGAGCTTCAATCCTAGAATAGTAGTCAGTGACTAGGCTCTCCTTGTATTGCCGGGGCAAATACCTTTCTGGCAGTCGACCATTGATGCTTCTCCTGTGACATATGGACCTAGATCTGCAAGTATAGTATTGATTACACCAGTGTCTATCACTATTAGTAGATATCCCAAGAATCATATCGTGGCGAGAGCCCCTACTTGTCGCCATATCTTTTGCTATCGCTAATTGAACCTCCTCCGACTCAGCAGCCATGAAATCCCCCACGCTATTCGCCATGTTGTTTGTTATTCACCATGTACTTCGAGACCGAATCGAGGATAGGAGATTCGAGGGGTGATCTTGAGGGATGGCTTCGAGGAGTGTATTCTAGGGATGGATTCGAAATCGAGGAAGGACTAGCGATCTAGATCGAGTTAGCTACTAACCAAGTAGACAAACATCTTCAAGCTCTTTCTATCTTTGGGGAACAGAAAGAAAGCTATCTAAGCACTTGATAAAGGGTAGATCCACAGCTATGTCAGAGAGCTTCTTTGGCAGTTGTCTATCCAGCCTTTGAAGTGCGGGGTCAAGATGTCAACAGCATGGACTGATCTTGTGCAACAAGTATCTCAAAGACATAGGGGCAAAAGAGAGTCGCCTCCATAAGAATAGGGGTAGATACTATAAACAGGTATGCAAAGGGAAGAATAATAACTTACTTTGACTTTGTAGATTGATTAGATGCAACACCAATAGCTCAACTGGCAACTGGAAATTTATTTTTTGAATAATGTAAAAAGCCAATGGGAAAGCTTCGAAGTAGTAGGATTAATGAAGAAATGACTGTCGCTGCAGCAAATGATTCTCTAAAAATTAACAACTATCAAAGATCCAATGAATGTAACTTTTGATGTCAAAACTTGATGTACAATGTCGAGGATGATCGATCTTGTCTTTAAATGATGGGAATCTCAAAATAATATTATGAAATTATGAACATTTTCTGCCCGGCGGTGAGTTGAGTTTGAGGTGGATGATCTTCGGAAGGCATCAACATCTACACTTCAGGCAACTATTTTTATGAATAACTTCAATATAATCTACAGATTAAACACTTATAATGAGTTTAAATTACCATAGTATATATAGTAAAGTTATCGAGGTCAATAGAAAGAGTATATCCTCAATTTTCGATTTCGTTGCACCTACTGCGGAGCCTCAACCTCCTAGATTCTACCTTGGACATACACAACCCCTGTCATTTCTACCCCTCCAAATTTCCCCTCCATGCGATAAGATAAGAGAGGGATTAAATTTTTCATGTTTTGGAGTTTTGTGCTCTCAATTTGTTCGTCGATCTCCCAATCATACCTCATACTGCAAATCCAACCTCTCCTTCAAGCATCCCTGTGCATGAACGACCTGTCTGTCTGTCGCACAAGTTCCAATCAACTGTCAACCACTTTCTCCCAGGCCTTGAATCCTCCCAAGTCATCCTAGTCGAAATGGCATCCTCTACAACCGTTCCAGCAACCTGCAAGGTCATATTAGCACAGGGAATTGCCAAAAGTCTACTTGCAGAAGTCAAGGAAGGCCTAGAGAAGATAGCAATCAAGCCAAAACTTGTGGGGTTACTTGCGAATGATGATCCGGCCGCGAAGATGTATGCGGATTGGTCGATGGCAACATGTATTGATAAGTAAGTTTCTAATTTCCAATTCCTAGCGAGACCGCCGGCGTGGGTTTGAGACTGGCGGGAGCCATCTAAACTAGCTACTCCTGTGCTTTACCTGTAGCGCGTCCCTTGATCATAAGAAGTGAACGAGGTTAGCAGGATGGAAGCAGAAGAGACTCTAGCTTCCATTTTCCCCTACTCTACATCTATCTACATTGTCACGGTCATCTCTTTTGCTTCTGTCTCCCCAAAAATCACCTACTAACTATCCTTTCCCAGTGGATTCGACTTCGACCTCCGCAAGTTCACAAAAGAAGAAATCGAAGACGAAATCATAAAAGCCAACAACGACGACTCCGTCCACGGCATCCTTGTATACTATCCAATCTTCCCAGCTCCCTCTCGTCAAGATGGATATATACAACAAACCGTAGCACTCAACAAGGACGTCGAAGGTCTAAGCCATACCTATGTCTTCAACATGTATCAAAACATCCGCTTCCTCGATGTCCCTCACAATACCAAGAAATCCATCTTACCATGCACACCCCTCGCAGTCGTTAAGGTGCTCGAATACCTCCAAATATATAACTCGATCCTCCCATACGGAAACCGTTTATTCGGAAAGACTATCACGGTAGTTAATCGATCAGAAGTCGTGGGACGTCCGTTGGCAGCTTTACTTGCAAATGATGGTGCTACAGTTTATTCAGTTGATCTAGATGGTGTTAAGATCTTCACTCGGGGCAAAGGAATCAAAAAATCACATCATGAAGTGCATGATTCGGATTTTACGCTGGATCAGTGCTTGGGAATTAGCGATGTTATTATCAGTGGTGTGCCGGGTGAGAAATTCAAGATCAATACCGAAGCTATTAGGGATGGAGCTGTATGCATCAATTTCTCTTCTGAGAAGAACTTTGATGGTCCGGCTGTGAAGGAAAAGGCTTCGATTTATGTACCATCGATTGGAAAAGTCACGATTGCGGTTTTGTTGCGTAACTTATTGGTTAGTATTCTTCTTTTCTGGATATATACAACTACATCATACTGACTTATTCACAGAGATTGGTACAGAATCAAGGGAAAGGAGGAGAAGACAACTAGAGAGTATGAAGCAAATGTTATGTTGCCAACTGTTTCTCCGGGTGTTGAATACTCGGTGTACATTGGATTCATACGAAGGGCGAGCATATAAAAAGGAAATCATCAGGAAGGCGTTTATGGGAGGAATGACAAATAGATGCGATACAATACCAAAGGACGGAAAGGATCAACTATTGCTTTCATTATAGCATAGTAGATAGGATAAAAGTGCTTTGGAAACCTCATACATACCGTACAGTATAGTTGATTCATATCTTGCGCTTAGGTAGGTAGGTACTGTATATAGTGGTTGTGTGGAATATTTTGATATTGATTGTGAAGCATAAGTTGCGAAATGAAATGAGATGATTTGACTTGTAAAAAATGAGTAAAATGAGAAAAATGTGGTTGCCAGTGTGGTGTGGTATACCTCACCGGGAGTTTTAACGAGGTGGGGAAATTTCAACTATAGATTTAAATTTCCCAAGTAAACTGAACTTAAAGCCTGCGAGCTCACCGGGAAATACTAGTAATAAAAAGAAAATCTTTAAACTTGAGAGCGGATTTTGAGGGTACGGTAAGTAAGGTACATAGTGCGTGAGTGAGTGTGAGAGTATAAAAGTAAAAGAGAGGGTGGAAATTTATAAAGTTAGAAAAAAAAGATATTTAAATGATTTAAGTAAGTAGTTCACCGGGAGTGGAGTGGAGTTGAAATAAAATAATTAAAGTGAGGGGTCACCGGGAGATTTAATTTAATTTGATATAGAGTTGAAGTTGCAGTGTATTAGACTGACTGGAGAGATGCGAGGCAGCATGTTGGAGCTTGCCTTACATTATTTCCTACGATGTATGCAACTAAATACTGTAGGTGATTGCAAATGAAGACAGAATTATAAATATTATTCTAAAACTGTTTTGCAAAAGCTCGCCGAAAACCATTTTGATCATTAAATGATTCGAGCGTACTCCTCAGCTTGAGGGAGGTCTCTAGTTCTTGACCAAACCATCATCGGATCGCTATCTCTTCTTCCCGTTCTCGGATCCTCAATATCCCAACGAATATATCTTGCGTCATCGTCAAGAAACCCTAAATCCCGGTCTTCAAATCTCTCACTTAGGACTCGGAATCGGCTCATGAATACATCGGTATCAATATAAGCTCCCTTGAACCATCTTTCCCCGTCCGAGGAATCAAATTCTCGCCTTCCGTGTAACACTCTTCGATTGTTGAAAATCACACATTCCCCTTCTTGGAGCCTATACTCATAGATATTAGATGGTGATTCGACTGCAGAAGCGAATGATTTGAGTGCTGTTGCGACGTATGCAGTATCTGTTGTGTCATTCGAACTGACTCCCGCGTCAGGAAAGGGGGCCTGAAATGGTGGTGAATAATTGACGTGAGCTATAGCTTGCGAACGAGGTACGTCTGCAAAGCCACGATCGGAATGTGTACTGATCAATGGATGACGGTAATAATAATGTTCGCCTGCATTACGATAATGATAGGCAATCTTTTCGTTGGTCAATGTGTGGTAATCATTGTCATTCAATTTCGATGCAGCGTAAAACGAATCGGAGAAGATCGAGGAACCACCCCAACAAGTGTTCCTCAAGCAGTGAAGAAACTGGAAACCTGGCGGATTCGTCATATAGAGCAGATCCATATGAAGACCTAGATACTGAGCTGTATAAGCTACATTCTTAGGTTGGGGTACCGATTTAACGTCCCAAGTACGACCGTAGAAAGTGTCTCGAAGGTTACCCATACGTTCAGCAATGTCAACAACTGATGTCTCTGATTCTGGTACGTGCCTAAGTATGAGAAGTCCATACCGTGCCAGCATGATCAAAGCTCTGAACAAGCCCTCTTCCGTGTTGATATAATCATCGTAAGTCACATATTGGAGGTTTTCTGTAATGGCTTTTGAGTCCCATACTTGGACAGGGTAGTTGTTGTATCGATCCTTGTTGATCTCGTTAATACTAGAGTGTATTTTAAAGAACTTATTGGGGAAGATCGAAATGTGGTTAAGGCTATAGTTGGGAACATCATTTAACCAAGATATTTCTATGTCTCCGTTATCCTTGGTAGTGACAGAATCAACTTCAATATTGGTAGGAATATCGGAGGTCTGAAAGTTCTTCTGCTTTGTGGATGGATCCACACATTGATGGCATGTGCACGAATCGCGCAGGAATATTGCTTGATATTTTAGGTCGTTAACCTTGATGCAATTATCCCGTTCCCTCGTTGCTTCAACCACATGATTTGATCTGTCTAAAGCTTGTGGTATGCACGAATCGCGCTCGTCGCCAGTATTGGTATTACCAACAAGCTTTCCAGGAAATTCATCTGCCTTTGTTCGATCAATAGAGTTCCTCCCTGAAGATAGAGAAGTGGTGCTATGTAAACGAGCAGGGTTCTGGAGGTTTTTCAATTTGTGGTTTGATACGTTAATTGATGCGTACCGGGTTGTAGGAGGCGATGAGTATATGAAAGGCTTGTTGTTTGCATATAAACTCTCGGGTTGATTTGTATACAGACGGTGAGAGTTTCGAGAACATATAGGAAAGAATTTCGGCGTATGTACAAGGCCAGAAAATGAAGGAAAAGCTCGGCCTAAGCTCATATTTACACGTAAAACATTCATATCTGGTGTACTGTACTCGACTTGACAGCTGTATGAAGATGTTGCAAGACTGAAGATTCTTGATTTATGAGCTCTTCAAGCTATGAGCTCCTCTCTTCTCCCTACGTCCAACTCCATGAGGATTATTCGATGGCCAGATGATGGATGGATGGATCGGCCGAACCGCACGAACGGCCCGGACAAAAGAAAATCAGTTCTGGATAGCTAAAAGGAAGCTAAGCCTCTTTGGGTAAGGCGTCACACGGTAACCTTGGTATCTCGAAATAAATATTATCAACCAAGGATAGCCAACAGCTTCATCTTGTAAATAACATCTCTGATTTTGGTTTTTAACTCTACCGAAGCTCCAGGATTTCTTAGAAGAAACCAGATGTATGTCTCGAAGCGTTGAACATCTGAAAGATGAGGTAAGACATCTATAAAATCTCCCAATCTCGCAACGACGCAGCATCCTAATACAATTACAGGGCTCCAAAACCCAATCAATGATAGCTGGAGCAACGGCTGGATTAATTGCCAGGTATGTATGAATAGATTGTGGACGTGAGAATTCGCATGCTCTTGTGCTTATATTCCTTCGCTCTAGATTCGTCATAGCTCCTCTTGATGTTGTAAAGATCCGCCTTCAACTGCAAACACATTCATTATCAGACCCATTATCACAACGAGATTTACGAGGATCCCCAATTTACAAAGGAACCATTCCAACGATTAAGCACATTTTACGCGAAGAAGGAATTACGGGATTATGGAAGGGCAACATTCCGGCGGAGTTGATGTACGTTTCGTATAGCGCGATTCAATTTACGACATATAGATCAGTTACATTGGCACTTCACACTGCAGTGGGAGAACATCGAATGCCAGCAGCTGCCGAAAGCTTCATTGCAGGAGCATGCGCTGGTGCCGTGGCTACTACTGCGACATACCCTCTCGATTTACTTCGAACCAGATTCGCTGCACAGGGGACTGAGAAAATATATACCTCTCTGCTAGCTTCTATTCGGGATATTGCGGTCCACGAAGGGCCAAAAGGTTTCTTTCAGGGGCTTGGTGCAGGTGTTGGGCAGATCATTCCATACATGGGTATATTCTTTGCGACATACGAAAGCCTTCGCTTGCCATTAGGTACATTAGAATTACCATTTGGAACTGGAGATGCAAGTGCTGGGGTTTTGGCTTCTGTCATTGCAAAGACGGGCATCTTTCCATTTGATCTGATTAGAAAAAGATTGCAGGTACAAGGACCAACGAGAGAAAAATATGTACATAAGAACATACCCGTGTACAAAGGCGTTTTCAAAACCATGCGCACTATTCTCAACGCAGAAGGTTACCGTGGGCTGTATAGGGGATTGACAGTAAGGTACGTTATTGAGGAGACATGCTATTAGTCCCAATACTGACATTTCTTAGCCTTTTCAAAGCTGCTCCAGCTAGTGCTGTCACAATGTGGACATATGAACGTGTTCTAAATCTACTTTTGGAGAGGGAGAAAAGTAAGATCAGCTCGTGAATGGAATGTTTTTAGACTACAACGTAAATAATGCTCAATAGATAGACCTAATGCATACTGGAAACAACTTTAGAATTGTCTGCAAGAGAGCGAACAATTTCTACTATGGTCCTAATGTATACAGCATCTATTGCCTTTAAATAACCTGAAGCTCATGGGAAACCACAATTGAAACATGAAGTAACTTTTTTTTTTTGGCCTTGAGTAGTATCGAAATAAACCTAGGTCTACCTAAGCATGTGTGTAAGTAGCTGGCTGTCAGAATAGCAGAATAGCAGAATAGCAGAATAGCAGAATAGCAGAATAGCAGAATAGCATGTGTGACTTTTAAATATATATAAATTATTATACAATTACCCAATAAAATGGATATCAAAAAGAGTAATCATTTCGGGCAAATGGATCTCTAGGGTATCACCAGGTGGTGTTCTGCATTGCATTTCATCCCCACAGAAGTAAGTACTACCCAGGTAGCATTTTCTTATGGATGAATAATTCCATATCATTCCTTTTAACTCTTTTACATTTATTGTTCTGTTTTTCTCTTTTCTCTTTTCTCTTCTAGATCTTTTCTACAATCATATACAAAATTATATCTTCTTTTGATCTTGTCTTGTCAGCAAAAAGAATAAATTGGTAACTTGAAGGATCTACCTATCGTATCAATCACCCCTCCAAGCCTTATCTGTTAGATTTACATGTGATAGCTGGAAAGAATAACACACATCACAAACAAACGAAACGAAATTTCGATATGGAGACAGCAATAACTCCTCCAAAAGTAGAGTTATTACTTGGTCCATTGTTGGCATCTTTACCTGCTGCTTCAGTATCCCCTCAACCACCTACGGCACTTTTACCTTTATTGTCGCCAATCTTACGCCAAAGAGTTCAAATTTTATCCTCATCTTCAGAAGAACCATGGCTTCCATTACTCTGCTACGATTCCTCGAAAATCTCTCTATTAGAACAAGCTGTGAAAAATGATCGTCTCGAAGCACACCCGGTATCCGGAGAAGTGGAGGTAGATTGGGAGAATGAAATCCAGATCCAATATCGCCGCCTAGATTTAGAAACTTTTCAAGCCCGTGTTATATTGCCACATCTTTCTCTAAGTGTGCGACTCGTGTGGTGCGTTGGAGACGAACTCGGTGGTGGAGATGGGTGGAGAATTGGAGAAGTCGGGGTACTAGAAAACTCGTTTTCAGCAGGCTGGGGTCAAGAGGATATAGCTTCTGCAGAGACGGCATTCAAAACCGCCACTACCAATCCATCTGCGCAAAAGAATGGCAATCGTGCCGATACATCGAATGAAACTACAGATTTTGGAGAGGAAGAGGATGAAGATGATGATGACGACGATTACTGGGCTCAGTATGACAATACGCCTGCTCGTACACCCGCACCAAACCATTCCCCTGCACCTCCACCTATGCAAACCGGTTCAAAGGGGGCTGATGACGAGGATTCATATTACGCACAATACGCAGATGTACAACCCGCCATGGATAACCACGATCCAGATGAGGAAGCGCAAAATGGGACTATCGAATCATCGCTCGGTCAAGACGATCAAATCACTTCTACGCTCCACCAAAATCTACAACACCAAACGACCTCGGACGATCCTAATCCATGGACTTCAGAGACCAGTAGCGGAATCATAAACGTGGGAGAATATGTCGAAGTAGCACAACCACGACCGGGAAGTAGTACGGGTTCAAGTGGCGGTGATACGGTTGCGAAGCTAGAGAAAAAGGCCTCTGCTAGAGAACAAAGTGAGATGGGGATTAAACAACATATTTCTACAAGTGTAAAGAGTTTATACAGATTGGCGAAGGTGGCTGGCATCGATAGAGGGGAATTCGAGAGGTTGATTCGAACGGAATTAGATTGTCTATCTCTGATGGATGAAGATGATTAACATTTAAAAGGGAGAAATTGTGAAAACGGCGCATTAGGGGAAGATTTTGGTTCGGAGGGTCATATCATACATTGTAGTATATCACTTTTAGGATGAGATGAAGATATGAATCTATGAACTTATTAATTCAAATCAAACTGGAGCATTGTATGATTCTTCTCTGATTAACAAGTACTCAGCCAATGACATTTCTAAATATATCCACACTTTATGTATCCCACAATGAAAAGAAATTGCCGAAAATGGTAATTATGAAGCTTTTTCAATATTTATCCATTCATTGCTTCCTCAATACTACCTACCCTTATGTACTACAACTTCCCTTCCTCATTCATCCAAACCATACCATAAATCAGATCAATGTTGCACGGACTACAACTTTATCCAAAAGTCTCCAAATTTAGAATCGATGAACCCTCACACCCTTGATTTTTAATCTCCGAACAATATTGTAACCATACATCGAGGTCAAGAAACATAAACAAAAACAATCATCAAATTCATGTCAATTGGATATAACTTTCCCTTGCTGTGCTCAAGACGTAGAATTATATTTGATTAACTCTTCAGCAAATGTGATTGCGTGGATTTACTGTACTAACGGGGCAGATCTAAATCTAGTTCAATTGCGCGCCCAGACCAAGATCCCCCCCATATTCGAATCTCAAGTTACAAGTACAGGAACGAAATGGATCAAGGTGATATACCGTCGCTTTTATCGCGACTTAATAGCGATGAAGATGCCATGCGCAAGATGGCAGTCTTTAAACTGCAATCCTCGATCAACGACCCCTCGTTTGCAGATCTCTTCATTTCATCTGGAGGCCTCACTATTCTACGTCGATTGATCATGACGACCAATGCAAATACTCTCGCATATTCTCTTCAGAGTCTAAGTCGTCTACTAGAGGTTGATATGGGATGGGAAATCTTTGAGTCGCCTGGCGCAGGAGAATTGGTTGAACGCGTGGTCGAGTTGATTGTTACACATCCCCTGGTCAATATCCTACGAGGAGCTATGTCGATTTTGGTAGCTATTGTCAGTCACCCACAATCGTCAAGAGGAGGTATCAAAATACCTGGCGCATTCGGTTTTCGAGCCCTGAAACCCGCCGTCGCGGTGTATCCTCAATTCTTCGAGATGGTGGTCTCGCAACTCAACTCGGCGGATCATTTACTGTGTGCGAACGCGCTGATGTTATTGAATGCATTGATGAGAGATGCGATTACAAATGATAATGGAAATGGGAAAGACAATGTTAGCAAAAGTAGTGGGACGGGAGAAGAGTGGCCGAAATTTATTAAACGATTACAAGATTTGGGGGTCATCAAGGCTGCATATAGTTTGATGCAGAGCTCGGCATTACAAGATTTGGCACACCCACTACTGGAATTCCAAATACTGACGAAAGTTTTACTCGGAAAATGGCGAGATGTTAAAGTGGATTTGGAGAGACCTGAACACAGACGAGCCTTGAAGGGATTACATTTGGCCAGCGCACCTGAGAAAAGAGATATGAGCAATGGAGCAATAACGAAAATCGAAGAAACGGGAGACGGTGTAAAGAAAGGCAGTCGAAAACATAATCCCGAGAAATGGCGAAGACTTGGTTTTGAAACAGAGAGCCCTGCTTGGGAGTTTGAGCAAACGGGATATCTTGGGATGATGGACTTGACGGATTATGTAAGGAAAAACGAAGATGCTTTTCAAAAACTTCTATTAGAGCAGTCCTCCAGACCACTCCAGGAACGGTGTCCAATTGCTAGAGCAAGTCTGATGGTTACGTCAATATTATATGACCATTTCGACGTCGATAAATCGGATGCCGAGGATGCGAAAACATATCTACTATTGGATGGTATGAAGAATTATGATAGGATATTTAGACCCCTACTTTTACAATGGTCCAAGTTACACACGTCTAGCTTGCAGGCTTTCTTTAGGTTATGGAAGGCTACCAGAGCTGAGCAGGACGATTTTATAAAAGTCGCTGAATTAGTAAGGATTTTAATCGAGCAAGTGGTTGGTCAAGCTTCTCGAACCAAGGATATTGTCGAGATCGAAGAAGAACTTGCAGAGTTCGAGTATTCCAGGTTACGGGATTTACAGATGGAGCTACTGGAATTAACATTCGAAGACGAATGGGGTCAACATTTACATCAAGTAAGGGACGAGTTAAAACACGAAGCTCTACAATTCGTGAAAGAACAGAGAATAAGGTGTTTACTCCAAGGAGCCTGGTTCCCTCGGGTCATACAGCCCAAAAATGCTGGCGATGACAGTTCCGGTCGAAGTGCAGGGCGACGAGTACCAGTAACCAGTTGGCGATTCGTCAAGCTCTCGCATAATCGTCGATATCTCCACTACTTTGATTTCGACCAACAAACGACCAAAGACCCAGCGCTCGATCAATTGGATGAGAAAATCGACCTCAGCACCATCAGCTCCGTCGTATCCAACGTCTCAGCCGCGCCCGATGACGGCTCTAGCATCTCTAGCACATCAACCCTCAAGGAAAAAGACTCTCACTCCACACCCCCAGCAAAAGCCATGTCAACGACCAAAATCACAATCAATAGCTACGTCACCACCAACGATATAAAGCAACAATCGGCAAACTCGGAAGCAGCGGAAAAATCCATCTTGACATTGATGCCACCAACGCATAGTTTAGCATCGGAATGGTTGGATGGTTTGTTGATGTTGCTTATAACCCAGGACAAATCCCCAAT
>JWJA01005038.1:0-12092 GCA_000812885.1 Lanzia echinophila
GCATAGCTGAAATGAGGAAAAGGGTGGTGCGACCAACATGAATGGCATAGTTGAGCGCTCATCTGTAAACAGAGAAGTCGAAATCATTGCTGGGATAACTAGCTGATGTTGAGTTCTTGAGCTAATGCCATTGTAGGGAAATATCCTTCGGATTTTGGAACTCCCTCCCAACGACCACAATGTCTTCCAAGCGTATCTTGACCGCCGGTTATACTAGGTAGTGAATATCCTCCTGGAGTGTACTCCTGCTTAATCTTGTTGGGCGTATATTCGGGTAGGCTTGGCAATTGATTTCGAGGTTCTGAACCCTCCCAAATAGGTGTAGGGTAGTACATATAACAAGGTGATTCTTCAATACCCTTCGCATCTTCCGCAGACAAAGTAGGCTCCATCGGAATTTGCAAATTGGCAGACCGGTAATGGTGTGAGCGGCCATCATAATTTGAGTTATAGCCAGATCCTGGAAGCATGGATGATGTTCCAGACATATTGATATCTCCCCCGGTGCGCGATGCGCCACCAGAAGCTGTATAAGAGCCGCTGCCACCTGCGCCTCCGGCACCTCCAGGTCCAGAGCTGGCATTGCTACCTCGTCGCTCGCTCTGGTAATGGCCAGGTGAACGACCCCGTACAACCATGGGTGCAGACATGCGGACGGCAATTTTGACCCATCGGTCTGGATGCGCTGTGCCTACGTCTGCAAAGAGCTCTACCAACAAATGGTAGTACTGTTGGGCCGCTCTACGCTTCCCGTTATTGGCTGTCGCATTCTTGAATTGGATGCGCTCGAAAGTCGCTTCGGTTGTGGGTTGAGTTTGTGATTGCCCAAAAGACCCATCGTACATTGCGCGGCCACCGCCAGCAAGTCCATTATCACCACCGTACATTCCTCCATGTGGAGCATGTGGTCTCGGAGATACCGTAATTCGCGGTGGCTTGTCTTGTGGTCCTTTGTCTCTCTTGGGAGTATGTTGGACCAATTCTATTGATTTTCCATCGCGCGAATCCACCACTGCTGCTATGGATAACGCAAAGCCGTAAATTAACGGTCTCGACGAACCGGGCAACATAAGATGTAAGGTCGCGCTGGGAAGGGTGGGCTGTAGTGTAAAAGAGCAGCTGAGGGAAAAATAATTTCTTCTGTAGCAAGTCCAATCCGACTCTGCCATAAAAAAGCCCTTATCAATTTTCCCAAATATTTCTGGGGTGATAATTTGGCCATCCGTCGTTTGCAGCGTATGTATGACTTCTGTCTGATTTAGAGGAGGGGTGAGTTGCCCTCCGAGCTGAGAACCCTCCATATTTGTTGGACTGGCGAAACCGCTGGATGATGGTGATAATGGCACGCCTCTTACAGTGCCAGATGTTGACGGAGATCTAGATATTCCGTCCGTTCGTCGCAGATGTGGTGTTGCACTTGCGTATAAATCTCGTGTGCTTATTGGTGATGAAGGATGTGGTAAGGCTGGTGAGCGTGAGGGTGGTGCCATTCCAGGGGAGGAGTGACTGTGCGGATAGATCATTATTATCTGTACACAAAATATGATGGTGTATCGAAGTACTTAAAAGGGGGATGAAGATACGTACATGGAATTCACGCGTGGCTTAATATCGTGCACAAACAGTGAGGAGCTCGGAGAAAAGTAGGGATTGCTCCCACTTGTGTACGTGGGACCGTTCAGTGGTGACTGATAGGCATGCGCGTAGGGAGGAAAGGGAATGTTGGACGGGATTGAGCTTGGTATCGCGGGTTCGATAGAAAATACAGGGCTATGAGAGGTACCGGAATCGGAACTGAAACTGAGCTATCAATCAGCCACAGGTCTGCATGACCGTAAGACAACATTTAAGGTTCTGAGGCGACACCATATCTGGGCCAACATTCTTCACGGCGGTAATGATGCCCAGTCGGACTGCATATGTGTAGGACAGCCAGCACAACCATTCGTTGCACAAATGAGCGGGGACTACTCGCGTGATGCGAACCATTGCGGGAAGGGAAGGTTTGGCTGATTTGGGGCTTAAGCCGTGCAACGTCTGGAAAAAGTACAATGACGATGTATTAAGTCGTGGCATATTGGCCGCCCTACTCGCTTAAGCGGTAAAGTTATATGCATGAGGGATTTGAAACGACGATAATTGAGAGACAACGCAGGGAATGATGTACGGTGCCTAAATGCAAGGTTGACGAGGGGGGTACATCGGGATAAAAAAAACGAATGACCAACGAATTTGGGGTTAGACTGACCGTACATCATCTGTCGCTGGAATTGTCATGTATCGCAGCCCCATATCAGAGGGTAATGAAGGAGGGTGAACAAATTCCTGTCTTGAAGAGCTGTCAGGCTCTGGTTCGGTTCCGATAGACAAAGACGAGTGCCCAGAATAAGCGGCTAAGTCTGAGATATTACCAGATTGCGAGCACATGAAGTGATCGAGCGTCAACTTTTGAGGTGTAAGGACTAAAATGGATAATCGTTAGCATATCGGAACGACAACAAGGAAAAAACTTCCGAATTATAGATCTTTGATAATAGGATCCGGATAAGAGATATGACATGCGAAAACATCTGCGAATAGGATTGTAACATGCATTGAATGGTCAAGATAAACAAGACAAAAACTATGTCGTAAAATGTTTTATCTCATGGGGGGGGTTTTTGAGGAATATCTTGAAGAAGCACGATAAATTGGGCATTGGTGTGATGGGGGGTATAATGAAATGGTGATGGCTGTATAACTCTTCGGGATTAGGCGTTTTTTTCTTCTTCACCATTTCCCAATCTTTACTTTCCCGTCCGACTCTTGTATTTCTTGGAATTAACGGTCAATCGGTAAGGTAAGGTCGAACGTAACACACGGCAACTTTGTTCCATGAACCTTCTGTTTGACCAATTTCTGTAGCGCATCACAATCGGCGGCATCCGTCAAAGTATTGACACCAATTGAAATGTAGATGAAGACAGGGTACACGAACCATTGCGCGACAGGAACCACAAAGATAAACGACGATGAAAAAAATACAACATTCTCAAAACTTCGACCGTTCCTTATTCTTTTGCCACCATTTTTTCCCCTCTATACAAAATTCAAATGAAGAAAAGTCGAGAGAATCATTGTTTTTCATCAATTGTTTTGATAGTATCGAGTAAACAGATGCCGAAAAGTTGAATAGTAAGAAATGCAGAGGGAGAGGAAAAGGAAGGTATGGTATGTACAACTTAACCCCCAGAAAATATGATATAGAAGAAGAGTCGTAAAATCGAATTGAGATGATTTGGAATTTATTACTTACTATCGTTCATTTGCAGCCTCACCACTTCATCCACAACTTTCTCCCTGCGATGGTCCCTTTCGTCCTTCTTCAAAACGAAATCAACCAAACGGCAGACAAATAATATCTATTACCACGAACTCGGAGACGAACCGAACCGAAAACAATGCGTCGAATCGAAGGAAGGATTTTAATATGATATGTATAATATTGCGTGGGTAGAAGTTTTCCGTTTCTTCTTTTCTTTTTGAAAGCAGAGAGAAAATTAAGTAGAAGAAAAAAAAAAAGAGAAGGTTGCGATTAAAAAGATAACTCGCAGTACTTCTTCTCTCTTTATTTTTACCACAAAAATTTCTAAATAAGAAATTTGGTTGAAAGTCTAATAAAAGACTGACAACAACGGTTTTGAACCGTTATCCCCAAAGTATGGGGGGTTTTTGGTGTAAGTTGGGAAGAAAACCTATGAAGGATTTTTGGGGGGTGGTAAGGTAAGGGAAAATAAAAAGGTGGGAGTGGTGGATATAGTAATATGGTGTGAGATGAGAAGAAACGCCAGGCGAGAACGAATTATTATTTGAGTGAGTGAGCAGAAAGAGGCCGAACCAGCGAGTTGAGTTGAAGTTGCAGCAGCACCTTTAGGCGAAACTGGCAACTGGAAACTGATCTTCTTTTTTTTCTTTTCCCTTTGGTCAAATCGAAGATCAAATTACTGTACTGGATTTTTATTGTACAGGTAACGGTACCGTTCGTATTTGAAACCTTGAATTTTCTTCAAAAAAAAAAAAAAAAAAAAAGATTGTAGAATGGGAAGAAGGAATTGGGATCCGAAAATTTCAATTACGGTATTGTAATTGGATTGAAGTGAATTTTGAAAGATCTCCTTATCTTTCAACCTCTTTTTCTTTACTTTGGAGGAGGATGTGGTGTTGTTGATTCACTCTTTTTTTTTCTCCCCTTATTTTGCAAGCCTTACTTCTGAGACCTTTTCCTGCGCTCTTGCTTTGCCTTTTGCTTGAATTTTGTACGGCGCCTTTTTTTTTGAAGGGATTCGTATATCTTTGCTCCTCCTTACCCGTCACTACTGTAGTGAACCTGCGAGGTGGGTAGCTGCTTTGGCGAATGAGGCAGTACCTGTTCCTTATTGTCGCCTGATTGTATGAGAAAGTATTGTGTATGCAATGATGCACTTTCTTGCAGGCTTTCCCGAATTCGAGGATTTCGATTGGACGTTTATTGTTTCGATTATGAATGGGAACTTTTTTAATCAATTGGTTTGATTAGAAAAGTGGCTGTATTTTGCGCCCGCTAATTTCTTTCTCCTTCTGGTCCCTTGAAGCCTTCTAGAGTATATCCAGAAAACCTTGGAAATAGCACACCCTGAAATGGTCACCTGGAAATTACCCACTACCCGCCAAATTCACTGAATCCCTAGGGTTTCAGTAAAGAGTGTATGCTGAATGGGTGGCTGCCAATGATTGTGGCTGCGCAAATAGACAGGGTCGAATCTCCAAGGTATCCGAAAACAGTATCGAGGGATATGTACTGCGACGGCTGCAATGGACTGGTAATATGCACGAAATCGCCAGGAATATCCTCGAAGTACCGTCCGTATTTCTCAACGTCCCGGATAGCAATATTGGCTTTTTGCTTAATCCCTACCCGTCCCTGGCTTATTTCAATCCTTACGAGCAAGGAAGGTGAAAAAAATGGGGCGTGAAAGGGTTGAGAAGTCGTAATGTGTGGGTGGTGCTGGATTGTGAGGGAGGTATTAAAACCCAAATAAGTCCACAGCCTCGATTTGAATAACTTATTTTTGGTTGATTTCTATTTTTCTTCCTCCAAGAATCGAGATTGTGTTTTCCTTTGTTTCCAAAGGTTCGATCGTTCAGTGATATGCAGGTCGCTATTTTCGTATGTTTGCTTAATATACTTGCTTGCTTGCCTCGCGTTTTCGGATTCGGATTTTCGCGGATCTACTCCGAACCGTGGTTTTTTTACGTTGCTACAGTCGCAATCTAAAAAAGTTTCGGGGGTCTCTTTGGCATTGAGCGTGGATGCTGGGGCTTGCTTCCGCCGCTGACAATGTCGGTTTAGTGCGTTGTAAGATGTATGGTTTGGTACTGTAGAAAGGTAAGCAAGATCCCTCGTTGGCTGCCGATCCTCCCTTTGGGGGCCGAAATCTTGCAACCGAAATCTTGCAATGTAAAAGCGGTCACTTATAAGGCCGAGCGTGCGTGCAGTAGGTTACCCGTCTTTAGGTCGAAAAGTCCCAAAAAGGGTATGTGGATAGGTGGGTAAAATATGTATAGGGTATGTATTGGTGGGTAGGGTGGGTATGGTGTGTAGGTGTAGGCGCTTGTATGGACGGGTATCAGATGTACCTCTAAAGCACTTTTGTACTTTCAGAATCAATTGAATTTAAGAAAGTGTTCGAATTGAAAGATTTGTTTTCCTACTTTTCTGGAAATTCAGTTTCTTTTGTCTCGCTATCCTTCTCGGGGATTAATCCGATCGAGGACAATTGGAACAATAGCTCTGCGGAGAATTGCAGAAATCCTGAGAACGAATGCACGAAAACTGTTAGAAACATGCAGTTAGCCTACGAAGGATTTCTAAGATGGATTTCCGATCGAATGAACAAGGATTAATCACTCTGCCAATGCATGAGGGACGATTTCGGGATGGTGCGAAAGATTGTAAGCTGTGAGTGAATGGGTCTTATGCTGCCTCACTAAAAAGGTATAACGTGGGCTGGGGTCATGAATGCACGGTTGATCCAACACGCCGGTTAATGGGCAAGTGATAATGAGAAAATGTACTGACGGCGAGATGTATATATGTAATATGTATATTAAGGCTGGCGATTTGAAAGTGCTAGTACTGCAAAGTGAATTGGCAATTTCGATAGATCCTTGATCTTGTTGCTGAAGCGAATCTGGTTGGTGAAGGTAATGTAATATGTAGATAAATACTTGAAATGACTTTGGAGCTTTTCTGGTAATGTAATTTATGTTGATGGGGAGAAGGGTGTTCACTGAAACATAAAAGTCTTGGTTATAATCGAGCTTAAGAATATGATGTTGTGCAGAGATATATCCAAGTGGACGGAGAGAAAGATATATGATATCCAAATATTGATACTAACGCCGTCGAGTTTGGTTCAGATAGTCTTAGAGATATTGCTGATCATTAGCACGTGGAGTATCCAATATGTACCTTTCAGGTAGTACACATCAGCTCCTTCTATTTAGAGGTCGACGTGATCTTTGCGATAGTGAGTTCCAATCTCCTGGAATTGAATTCAGCGTTACCGACGCCGGAGGTACCGAATGGGACTCGTACAAAGTTTGAGTCAATAACACTCCGGGTGAATAAGACGTTGCGCAAGGCCGAGAGCAAGATTGATAGTGATTTCTTGAACTTGACTAAGATTTTGGGGGAGGGTTTCGAGTATCTAGCTCCCTTTAAACTTTGAATGACAAGCCAGACATGCAGCACTAGATTGAGATCTAGCTCGAGACCATTGTCCATAGCTCAAAGCAAGATATACTAATCAAGATGGAAGCCAATGAATATGGTGGATTCAAAAGCAAGCAGCAAGCCGTGTCGGAGTTCATTTGCATTTACAGGCCGGCCCTGGAAGGGTTCCTTTCGATGCAGGAACACAATATCTATTTTCCTGAAGTATGGGTGATCGGCTAAATCTGAGCTATCACATACATACATCAGGTACAGTCCCGGTAAAAGCGCCCGAAGGTCAAGCTCTATGAGAGCCTCACAGTACAGATGATCTTTCTGAAATCATCAGCGGCGCCCAGAGACACCCTGTTAGTACAATTCAAGCCAAGATCTGAGAGGACTTACAATAATTGGTTCGAATCAAGTACCAAAGTGGCAATATGTCTGAGAGTGATGTGCATATTGAAGTAATTATAACCATTGGCCAATAGGGAATGCAGGTTGCCAGAAATCACTACGAGCCTATTGTCCTCAACAGACGCCAATGCGCCATCGAAACAACTCCAATATATCTGCGCCATATGAAATTGCAGAAAAGATGTAAGATGTAAACCAATGAGAAACCATTCCAGGAACAGGATAAATCCTTTTTCAACCTGCTGTGGCACATTGATCTATCTAAGTTGGATTTAGTAGGATTAAGTTGAGCGTTAGATTTAGGTTGGTGGTTTGGTTTTTTTCTGAGGCTATGCCATCCGGTCAATTTTCTTAACTTAACAAGGTTGTTCTTTTTTTCTTAATTTTTAGTTATTTAGTACTAGTAGTTGTTAAATGATTTAAACCTAATAAGTATTAGTTTTATTAGTTCAATGAGGGGAGAAAGTTTGGAGAAAGTTTGGAGAAAGTTTACATATCCGGTATATTTTCAGATCTAAATTTTGATGGCTCAATTGACTACCGACACCTTAAAATTTCAATCAACTTGAATTTACCTATTACCTAGTAGGTACATAGTATCTGGTGTATCTTTTTCTTTTCTTTCTAAATCCTTTCCCCCCAAAATAAACAAAGATTGAAAAAGAAAAGGGCCTTCTATCATTGTGACATGGCACCATTAAAGCTTTTCTCGGAGTTTATTGTCTCAGCCCCTTGATAAAAACAAAAAGAGTACTAATAATCATCATAATTATCGCGAATTTTCATATCAAACCAACTCAAACCAAAAATACTACTCGTCAATCATAATCCTTCACGGCAGTGGCTTTTGTTTAGTCTACTTTCAACATTGTATTATCGTCCCCTAACTGACCGAGTCAAATGGTGTGTGCCTTCCCTTCATGGGGGTATCAGCTGCTTCCCTGCGCGATGTCTAAGAATTTGACACCCCCAACCTATCTGAATCCTT
Source organism: Lanzia echinophila (assembly GCA_000812885.1). Classification (NCBI taxonomy): domain Eukaryota; kingdom Fungi; phylum Ascomycota; class Leotiomycetes; order Helotiales; family Rutstroemiaceae; genus Lanzia; species Lanzia echinophila. The sequence continues at coordinate 8,139 of JWJA01005038.1, forward strand.
CAATCTATCATATCTAACTTAATCCATCTAGTCTATGGCTGTCGTTGAAGAAGTACAAAACAGCATAAGTGGGTTGAAAAGGTTTGATAAGGCAATGATAAACCTCGTAAATCTTGCCGGGCAAAGATGCACTAAGACTTGATGAGAAGGCAATGACCCGGCGACTGCCGCCAAATAGTACTATTGCGAGGTATTACTACAGGTTTTCAGTCAACGGAACATATCCATGGCGTATTTCGTCATCTTGATCCAAGTCATTGTATGCTCATCTCTTTTCAAATATTCCTATCAACAACCATGAACATCACCATCAGCTGGCATACGTACGAAGAGCTCAGCAATCACATCAAATCTCTCGGAGACCGTTCTGATACCGAAGCACGGACACGCCAGAATGATTAGTTAATAAAAAAAACCATGTTCATGCACGATTCAGTGTTCTTCCCCGCGTCTACTTTAGATTTTCGTGGCGTTAGGGAAAAAGAAATAGCAAACAGAGAAACTCCTTACAGCAACCTAGGGAAGCACCACTACGCTTCAGAGCTTAATCGCCCACCATAATTTTCTTCACGAATGAGCATCCTCGTATTCTAGAATTACGACAGCCCACAGTCTCCCAAGGCTATTTGACCGCGTTCCCACATGCAGCTAAGGATACATACAAAGATGCCGCGCCGCCTTTTGGTCACGCCCTCACACATAAGCTGCATGAAAGTGGCTTTCCATTCTGCACCGTGCCGGAAAATGCCCTTCTTCCAGCCACGTGAATTGTGTTCTCTTTTCTGCTTCACACCCACACCTCAGTGGATTGATGGATTAACGTACATGACTTCTACCAACCATATTCTCATAAAGTTACCAACCAGACAAACCTTCACATTTTCGACTTCATAGAATTCGAATCAGGATTCATTCAAACCCATCGTCGCTGCATACACCCATAATCCATAGAAGAACGTCGAGTTCACAGCCGATCAATTGTTTTTTAAGATCGTTAACCTAATAATCGATCCTTATTAAAAGCTCGGCGAGGCAAGGAAAAATATCCATCAGACGCTTTGATTTGTTGACAAATAGTAGAAAGTATGAACAAAACATTCCGCAGGCCCTGTCACCCTGTTCGGTTGTAGCATACCATTAAAAAGACTGTCGGCTCGGGCCGGGTGTGTGTGTGTGTCTCTTTCTCAACGGTCAATCGATATTAAGAAAAATCGCAGGACTTCCCAAATTTTGAAGCGGGAATTGGCTTTTTTGGACGTTTTCATCATCGTCAGCATCATTTCCGGTGAGATATCCAGCTCTTCCTGAGGAAAGAAAATAAATAAAGGCTTTTTCGCCCTCTATTTTCTCAGATCCCATCCCATCCCAGGAATTCCTTCCAACAAGAGGTTTCACCGCAGCGGCACTGTTGTGCTCAATTGTGTTGTGTAGTGTAAAAGCGATCTCTGTGCCATGTGATAAATCGTTCCCGCTCGAGACAAAAAACACCCCAGGTAGCACACCATTTCCGAAGTCATCCAATCGATAACATTATTCATATCTGCAATATGCAAGTTTCTTCCGTTCTCAACAAATTCCCTCACATTTTCCCTTCCCTTCACAATTTTTGCTTCATTCTGATTGGAATTTGGCCAACGGTTGCACATATTATGGTTAAATTTTGGTTTATATGCCGTTGGTAGGCTTTTCTCGGCATCCGCTTTCCGAGCTAAACTTAACTGGGAAGGGGGGATGTATAAATGGATAGGATGTGAGGAAGGCCCTCCTCAATATAACGGCGACGAAGTAGATGTAGTAATAACAAGGTTATTGTTTGCTTTCTCTCCTTTTGTATGGTTGTTATTAACAGGGAAGATTTGATGATGGCTGCATCAATATCGGAAAGTGTGTGCTTTAGCGAGCATGTACGTTAGTTGTGTGCATTTCATCCGTATGGATAGTAAGCAATGAAAGCACTCTTACAAATAATCTATTTCTCGATTAACCCAGCAAACCTAGCATACGGGTTCTCTTCAAATTGTGCCGTCTTATGCACCCATGCATTACCAACCTTTTGTTTTTATACTTGATCTTCGTATTTATCCATTCATATTTACAGTACTAAGGAGTTATGATATAATTTGGAAGGAATATGGAATGCTTTATACACCAATCATCATTCACCTCTTTCTGAAGATTTCCATACCATACAATACTCTTCCGTAACCAAAATACAAAAAGGTTCCTATCGATAACCCTGTAGATATCATATTGTATCGTATCTTATGTATCTATAGTAATGTATATATCCTTGAAATGAGAAGTGATAACTTGATCAATGATAGACAACATTATGCGGGGTGGTAAAGTAGTCTTCCAATATAAAAGTTTCGGCAGATTGGATATCCATGTATATATCCATGCGAATAAATAACAATTTCTATTTCAAATATGAAGAAGTCATTCATTCCATTCCCTCACACTGCTTCATCCATTCATTCATCCATTATTATCAGTTATCCATCCATATTAATCCTTCTTAATTTGCAGTTAAGGCACAGTACAGTATAGTACAATACAATACATTAGAACTACGCTGTTACAAGTTCATCCGCTAATATCAATCTAATGAGCTTAGGAGGAAGGTCGGAGGGCATCAATATACAATAAGTATCTTTCCTATACAACTGACATCTAATCTATCATCTATTTAGGTATTACTTTCAAAGTTACTATTTGTAGAAATACTTTACTATATCTTTTTGCACACATGTACTCCATGATCCTTCCCTCTTCCCCTCTATTGATTTTATTCCATTTGTTTAGATCCTCCTTCTCATCCTCATCCTCATATCATATGTATATGTATAGTATGGTATACAAAAGTAAATATAAAAACCCAATCCAATCCATTTTAATTCGTTAATAAAAAGAACTAAAAAAACTAATCCAAATATTTATTAGTGCCCGTACAATACTTCATCTCCACCTCTTTTTTACCTTCCCTTTCCAGGGTTTCCTTTCGTCGATCCGAAACCCCCTTCATCATCTTTCGGTGTCATATTTTATCATATGGGTACATGCTGTGTATTGCTGTGCTGTGTTGGATCATATCAATTTATTTTCTTTTAAGATCGAGATGATTTGAATTGATTTGACTTGATTTGATTGATTGACGGATTGACGACGATGAAACCCCAACCCAACATTAATTTCACCACAAACGCCGCCCGCCTCACTCATACAGATCTCTTAATGAATATCAGAAATATTTCAGCTACAATACAATCCAGAACAATCTTCCAAGACGCCTCTTCGGGAGATCGCCTCACATCCGGAAACCAAAAAAACAATACCTTGGTACATCCTCTAATAATGACTTGCATTGTAAGGTTATGTTATATATATATGAATCCAAGCAATCTATATTACTATACCGGTCTCGGCTGTCAAGTCTCGGAATCATCCGCCAGTTCTCTTCTTCTCTTCATGAGTAATCTATGAGGCATTTCCGATTTCTGCAAGTCAAAAAGAGCGCATTATACATACTTGATACATATGTACAACATAAGTGCCTACCGTAAAGCAGATCAAGAACCGAGAACCAAAAAGAAAATCAAGCCGATGAAGCCGAGAAAAATTCTCCTATTCAACAAACAAGCTCATTCATCTGGAATGATCGAATCCGCCACTATCCAAATAAGAAAAGTAACAAAAACTATACCCAAAAGGAAAAAAAAAGAGAGAACCACTCCTTCTTCAGCAAGATGGCGACGCACAGATCTCCACCAACCCCAATCCTGGTTTAGATTGTCCTCCTAGTCTTCAACTTTGTGTTACCGGAGGTCATGCGGCTATCTGCTGCGTAACCGCAGGCTTCCAAGCAGATTGCTAGCCAGTTATCGCGACAGTTTCTCATGACGCGGAGCTAGTCTCCGATCAAATGGCTTTGTGATTCTCCCCTCTATTGGTCTA
>JWJA01005040.1:0-12739 GCA_000812885.1 Lanzia echinophila
TCTTCGAAAATGCAAAATGGTGCTAGACTTATTGCATTCAATAGTAGCGCATAGTGGTTCAAGTATTTAATTGCAGCCTTATGGTGTAGCCATTAATATTTTGGTATACAAGTTTGACGTTTATCGGATAATTGCGGTAGATTACTTTGTAGAATGAGGGTGTTGGGTATTGAAGGTTGAAGGTATTGTGAGTTTGGCAATCGTCGGAAAGTATATGAATATTTATCCCTCCTTTTCATCAACACTATGACTTAGAGTAAGTGCAATTTCCACTTGCTATGTCGGGCTTTGGAGATTCCATCATTTTCAGCCCTTGATTCTAACATGTTGGATGTTGGACAACTTTGACAGATAACTTTCCTCGTCGGACTCTTCGATGTATGAAGATACGGATACTCTTTTCCTGATACTACTTTTTATCACTATCTAAAAGTCTTAATTAATGCAAATTTGTTTTGGCTTATATAGGGTAGTAACTTATAGCAAGGTTCCGCCCTATGTAAGGCTAGTGGTCTAAGGTATTTAGTTTCTATAAATAATTAGAATAATTCTAGTTTTGTTGATATATTTCAAATAACCGTAATTAATAGTTGTTTAATATTGTCACATTATTACAAATGATCAAAATCTCCCAAAAGCGTGACATTACTTAGGCAATTCTCAAATGCCAACACGAAAGCAAATACTTCCCCACCCCTTCGCAGCTCAATCTAATTGCAGTCATAGCTTTAGGGTTACTTGTCATTTTGGTAATCACCCCCAGATGAAATGTCACGGTAATGGCTTCTTTAGCACTGAGTACTTTAGGAACATAAACCGTGGCAATTCCGTTACTAGAGTGACCTATAACGGCTGTGGGTTTCACACAAATCGCAGCAAATATATCTAGCAGGGCAAGTCGGATGGCCGTAGACAGAAAAGAGATATCATAATGACTATTGCGGTAGTCGGAGCAATTTCGAAATGGCTTCAATATACACTCCATTTAGCATTAAACCGATTATTGATACCAAAGTTTAGTGATATGGCATGCCGCATACTGATACTGACGCGTTCGCTTCGTAGCACTCCTCGAGTCATTCAATTGCACCCACGGGAACAACTAGTCTGGCAGCATTCAATGGAACTTTAGTGTTTGGCGGGGAAATATTCGATGTTTGGGGGGGAAACCCGATGTTCAAGGGCTAAAACTGCCTTCAGCACCGAGGTCAATCATGAAGCATCCCCTCCGTGACCTAGACTTAGCTTACTTGAGCCTGTGTGAATATCACCTGAACTACCCCAGAGTCTCGCGACAGCCTCTGTTTCGATAGAATCACCAAGCGGTGTACCAGTACCATGTCACGAAGAATTCTGCTTTCGCTATATCTGCCTCAGCAATGCCCGTGAATTTAGACTTGTGTTTCATGCTCACATTACCCTGGAGTAAGTAGAGTATCTGGTGGCCGTTATGTGTGACTGTTCCAATGGGCGCGTGACATGCTAGAAATCGAGCGTGGGAAGTCAGAAAGTCTCTTACCTGGTGCAACCCAACAACCATATGCCATTCATGCGGAATTCCATGGCTAAACGCAAGTTATAGGTATCCATGTTAATTGATTTGATGGTATTATCTACTTGTTTGAAATTCTGTTGTATATGGATAGAGTATCATGCTAATACTTGTACAAATGCCAGTAAGCTCAGCATGGTCAGCTCGGCCAACTCGGTCGTAACTCACTAGGGCTAACCTACATCTCCTATCATGAACCCCCGAAAATTTGTATGTAATAATGTCTTTTGATTTTTTTGTTGATTGGTTTATTGATTGGTTTGTTAGCGGTGCCAGATTTTGAGTCGTTAGCCATTACGCAAGATATAGAAACACCGTGACCGATCACTAGAGTAGGGCAGGTGCGAACTTACCATAGCATGGATAACAATCTTATTAATAAATCCATTTTTCAAGTGCCCTCCGACTCCTAATGACATGCTACTGATTTGACAAACTTCAGCTACGCATGCATACGAAATCAACATAGAAATACTTCCTTCCAAAATCCAGTACCAGTTGGATAACCCCTATTGCGGTAGGTAAGCAATATACGAGATACTTAGATGGATTGCAGAAACTTCATATAAATTTCGTATTCCGGCTGAATGATAAGGAAGAATCCCTCTTCGCAACATATACCTCAGAATTAATAATATGCATATTCGCATAGAACAACAATCTTTCGCCCCAGCTTCCTGGCAATTTCAATGTCAGACTCAGACTGAGTACATTGTCGAGCAGGTGAAGGAATTCCTATTCAAAATAACTCGCAGACTTGGTAATCTTAGCTCAATCGGTTTTTATATACCTAGGTATTCATGGAATCCCTGATACTAAGTCGAAAGTCCCATACTTGAGTTTACTCCCTACCAATTTACATGGTGACATTTTTCTATACAAACTTTTCTCCTTCTCTTGTTACATATAGCCATATAAATAGCGTCTCTCACACCAACCCAGCTTCAATCTCTTCTCAATGGAGCAGTCCTTGCAGCTCTCGATGGGCAAATGTCTAATTTCCATAATCCATAACCCATCTCAATTTATATACTTGGTATAAATTTCTCAATTTTGGCCTTTATTATGCGAATCTATATTAGGCCATATATCGTGAAGATACTCGGATGGGAGGACAGTAAGTTGACGTTCCCCGATAACTTACTTATGAACGCTAAGACGTTGCCACTTAGTCACTGTGGTTCTTGGTAATTTTACTAGCTTATACTTCATGTAAATTCTAAGAGATGAGTTCCATTCCAGGCATCATCCATCGGAATTTGCGCCCCTACCCTTCTGGGTCGCCTTTGACCGGACCACAACAATGGGATACACGACTTGGTGACTAATACAACCTACTATACGCAAGTTGAATATTTTAAACACGTGTATAAAGAACTATTTACTAATATCTGTGATAACAGTACGCATATGTCGTGCAGATCATGTACGATCCGGTTAACTTGTTGTGAAACTGTCTATCCTACTACAATACCAACAAGTATTCGCGTTACGAGCCATAGGTGGAACTCATACGTACTGGGACATTTAGATTATCTTGTGGGCAAACTTTCTCTCCTACTTCATAGATGCATGGTTTCAGTTATTTTTTTGTACTCTACGAGCTTTGGTGTTTGTTTCAACACCGATGCGGGACAGGGTACTACGGCAGTGTTCAACATCATCCCAGACTTCGCAATGCTACTTCTGCCCATTTATTCAATCTGAAAAGTTCAATTGACCAGAAAGAAAAAACTTGGAATATATGCCCTTTTTAGGACGGGAGTTACGTGTGTTGTGTATTGGAAATTATGGATGCTATGGATAAACGCCGACGGTAGATATAATATTAAAGTGTGTATAAACTCTATAGCTCAATTAGTTACAGTAGTCTTATTAAAACTACCAAAGATGAGAGTTTCTATATTGTCGCCGTAGCAGCCTGGGCAATTGCAGAGTTCGCCATCGGCATATTCCGCAGTTGTCTTGCCCTTACCCCAAAGTTCATCCGAAAAGTCGTTCCAAACTTATTCTGTACCTTAAGCGGTGTTCTATTTCCTCCATCTCGAACAAATATGTCTTCCACAACTCCATATCCTTCGGAGGGGGACTGCCAGGGAAAACGTCAAACGGAGTCAATCATCACGATCCTCAAAATGGACTCCATGACAGCGTTGAGTATTGTATGGATATTTGGGAGAGAAAATCCCGAGTGGGCGAGAGGAAAATATAAATTAAACTGCAACTTGGAGTTTGAATGCGGTAAAAACATAGTCAGTAGGAGATGAACAAATCTTGTTCAACCAGGCTGGTTTGCAAATCCAACCTGCTGAGCACAATCAAAAGATGGAGTACCCGCTCGGAGACGGATTCAAGTCATAGATTTCTGTGACACGTAGTAAAAGTCGTGGCAGATGATAATCCAACTCAAACATCTACAAGTATCGTAAAAGCTTCTCACTCCACAATCTGACACTTGTGAAAATCAGCCTATAAATTAAAACTATCTCTGGAAGCCAAATCTCATAAATGCTGGAACGATTGCTACTCGGAATAAATGACAAATATTTGCTGATATCTCCAAATCACCAACTCAACCAATACCTGTACCTTTCACGATTATACCAAGATCCGGATTCTTAGTAGCTAGTTCCCCAATACATACTCGCTTAGTGAGCGAGAACATACGGATGAGATCAGGTACTTATAGATTTTTTGGTGAAGTCTTGATAGGGATCTTGCGTGTAAGTATGTCATGATGCTGCCATATTACGCCAATTGAATATTATGATTCACTGCCTCAGAACTACTATCTAGTTTTGGAAACCCGTCTTTTGGGTGTAAATGTCAGTGCGGGCCATATTGGTAATTAATATAAATACCACATCTACTCGCGAAGAATTTGCTTAGTATCTCTTAAGGTAGGTGTATAAGTGATCTGTATTATTGTGACTACTTGAGCTAGGAAGGGTGTGAAGTAATCTTCACTAATTACGCTAGTACTAATTAGTGGATTTTTCATCCACAACAACAGTATCAATAAAAGGAATGAGCATAGTGTAACCACTTACAGAAAAGTTTCTATCTCAGCATCCAAGTTTATCTGTTGTAGGTGTAAACGATGTAAAGAAGGAGTGAGGGGGATGAGGTATAATTGCATGTGATATGATACTGCGTGACAGTTATTATAGCTCTTATACGTGCACGAATAGCTAAACCGTGAGAAATTAATTGACGAGAAATCGATCATAAAGGTCATTAAAAAGGGCGTTTGGATATCATGTAGGCTAAATTGCGAGGACAGTGCGTCTTTGAAATTTCGGACGATTGTCCGGTTGGAGACGAATGGTCATCTTGCCAAGCCCAGTCACAACGAGAGCTTTCCTAGAGAAGGGAGAGAGAGCATTTCTGTAGAATATACCTAACTGGAGACGATACTGGTTGTGTGGGGATTGTTTTTGCAACCCCCCCTCTGCCACCAATTGTTCCGCACTGAGATTCTTACATACAGAGCTTATCGAATCATCGATTTCTCCTAGCACAAGACTCCATTGCGCCGAGTGATCAGATTTTCGAGGTAGAAATGGGCTAAAATGCTAAATTGAAATGCCCAAATTCTTATCAGGTGGTTAAGCTGGCAATCATCATGTCGGGAGAACTTGTAAAGTGCCTATAATTAATTAGACCGAAACCATATTCCACTCATTCCATTCTGAAAATAATGTCTGGGCAAGGCCTGAAAGCTGGATCTATAAGCCCAGCCATTTCATTCTACATTTCACGCAATAAAAGTAAAGTTGTATGTATACGTTTCTCCTCATGATGTGATGCAATTGAGGGAAAATATAAAGCTAGCTGGGCCATATGCTTGGAACAGCTTTCTGGAAATAAAAGTCATTCGCAGATGTACCGGAAATCTGGTGTTACTGAAACTTGAATATGGTGCTGAAGATTGAGATTAATATCCAGCTTTGTGAAGTATATAAGGATGTCCAAGAGATACATTTTGAGCAGACGCAGGAGAATCTATGACGCAAAAATATGCAGAAGGTGGCTTAAGCGGGTTGGTAGCAGGAGGATTGTTCCAATTCGGAATTTGGATGTTGAATATAGATGTGACAATTTTTATCAAATGTAACAACAATTTGACAAAGGCGATGCATATAATGACAGCTAAAGTATTTGTAATCTATTGCCTGCATGATAGAAAAGACAGAACCCAAAATCCTCGAAATTGAGCTGCTTGTTAGAAGAAGCGTGATATTTTAGATCATAAGTGCAATGCCCATGCCTAGACACAATCATGCTGAACCTATGTTTTGAGTTTGTGAGTTTACTCCGTGACATCCTGGCTGGAACGACTTCAATTTACTCAGTTCTTAGTTTCTGATCTCGTGGCCTTGGATTACACCGGAGATCAGGATATGAATCCAGTTTTACATACAAATTCAATGTAGAGTCACTCAAATTAGACTTTTGATTATGCTCAATGGCCCAAGACCCTAATAAATCGGAGAAGGAGAATGAACATCGGAGTATTTAAGTGGTGACCATGACTGATTTCAAATTCACTAGTTGGTGCAATAATTCTCTCACCATTTTACATTTTCGAAAATCTCTATCAAATCCAGTTTATTAACGATTCTAATGAAAACTAAACTCACTTAACCATTTTAAATCTGAAATAAAGTTGAATAGATTAATGGTTAAAAAGCTATTAGATATTGAAAGTTGTGGTGCGGTGCAACTTTTAATGCAACCACTGGTGGTTCTAAGAAGCTGTATAAGAGCTGGGAATAAGTTTCCATAGAAGCTTAGATAGAAAAAGTCTAACCCTATGTCTACTATACTGGCCAGTATGGCAAAGCTTGAGTATAAATTGGTAGGTGTTAGTTGCCAATGATGGGTTAAGATAGGAATCTCGGGAAGATGGTTTCGTATATATGCTTTATATTACATTTTGATGCAGGAAAAACCCCATAACCGGGGGAGGTGACCACTCCTCATTCTACCTCCTGGTTTTCGCTTGGACTCGAACTGATTCTACTCCATCATTCCCCCGGGCCCTTTTATGAAAGAGTAGGACACAAGTACTAGCATATTTTGGGACCCTTATCATCCTGGAGTGGGGCCCATTGATTTGGGGATCTCTTAAGTGAATAACAAAAACCGAACGACCAGAAGTACTGGTATCCCGCTGCTTTCCAATCTCGCTTGCAAATATTCACTTCCCATTAGCAAATTTCCCGTGCATGTGAGCGCGAAACTTTCTTTGGAGATACTTAGATAGATTGTCAAGATCTATGGAAGGATAGGCGCGATGCTGGTGCTCGTGATGATTATGACGTAGGATTCGTTCTTTTTTTCCCCGAAGCCCAATTCAATACTATTGCTAGACCGCACATTGAAGTCTTTGCTGAGCTGGCTTCTAGAGGGTTTTTAGGAGGGGTATATTGGTTCTAAGTACCGATATTAGAGAAGTGACGATGGTGAGAGTAGTAAAGAATCAGCATGCAGTTGAGTTATTAGCTGTTGGTTATTAGACGAAGATACACTGCATGCTTCAAAGACAACTATGGAACCCACAATACAAAGGTTTTGAGTTTGCATTCAATAGCAACTAGCACCATCCATAAAGTGCTTGGATCCTTTCACGATGCCGATTGCGAGGGGGAAATGTCTCAATGTATGTTCACGTCCTAGCAAAAGAACATTATTATCTCCATCAACGGGGGTCCTTGCCACCAGGGTGCCTGATGGCAATTTCACTCCCATCTGAATGTTCTTCAGGTGAAACTAAACGCTACTGTATGACAAGTGAATGGCTGATAGAATGCCATCGCACCACTCTATGCGTTGCAGCTATAATTGCTTCATAAGTCAGCATGATAGAACGTTCGAGTCAACATCGGATCTTCATCATCCTCATCTTGGAGAATGCGGATACCCATTCAAGGTTCCCGTGATCCCTTTTAAATCTGTGGAGGCTCGTCCTCGAGAGAGGACTTATCCAGCGAGGTATTTTTAGTACCTGTGTAGCTATGAAAATAGTTAAGATTGATGAGCTCCAGGGAATGATGTGGCTCGAAGCTTTAACATTGGCATTCACCGTGGAAATGACGCGCTAGGCGATGTATACCTTGCTGGTACTGTATCATGGCGATTCACAAATATAATTCACCCAAATCCCTCATATAGTTGCTCATTTACAGTGAATGGCTGTGCACCATATGATGAAAATGAGGAATTTGAAAATAGGATGTAGAACTTTTTGTGCCACAAGAATGAATATGAGTAAAATTTGTCACAGACAAAAAGAATCGAAAGTCACCTACCAACCAAAACCCATAGGAAACAAGTGGAACAAAGTAAAAGATTCTCAAACGGCATACAAACAAAATCATGATGATCTCTAAAAGTCCCATTTTCCTCGTCCCGGCTTTCCCACTCGTTAATCTTTACATTATCATCATAACTCTTATCTTCGGTGAAGTCAAGACTACCTATTTATTTTCCACTTAGGTTATCCGGCCAACAACAACAGGAACAGCCGCAGTAAGTACCAATCTGCTCCGTCTGTGTGAAGTGGGAGAGAGACGGCTCCTTAGCAAATCTCGAATGATGTCGGGTGCATAATACACCTATTCCATATTCTTACCACCCCCACCTCCCCCCAATTCTGCAGCCGTTCGGCCACATCTCATCTACAAGCCCCTAGCAGTATAAAAGCAGTAGCAGAGTCATATCCCGGGAACACAATACAAAGAAGCCAGACCCCAAAATAACAAATAGATATCGATATACATCCTACGAGGCTCGAACTCCCGGCCTTGATGTCTTCTGGATAGAAGTATTAGCATCACATTCTAAATAACTGAGCCAAGCAACCGGACGCGGTTATCTGATGTATGTGGAGGTGCTGTTTTGAGATAGTGACAGGTGCATGGGAGCTAGGAATTGGGAGTTTGGAACCCATTCGCCATAATGCTTGACTTCCTTTCATAAATCAACAACTTCTTGGCACATGATATACATTTGCACGATCACTAAAGTGTGTATTCTGTCTTAATAATACCAATCGCAGATACATAACTGCAAATCTTCACTGCTTGACATTGTTATATACCGCAAGACCGCAAGATTTATTTGTCCTTCCTCCCATCATTAATATCAAAAAGACTCTCTAGAAACAACATACTTTGTGATTTCCCCGAAGTCAGGGAGTGAGTCGTCTCCAAAAGTTTGCACGTTCATAGCGTGGGGTACTCGAACATCTCTTCAGATGCTATAACCAAAAGCCTAGATTTGCTCAATCAAAGACGAGGAAGTTTATGACTGCGCATTCTTAGCGTCTTGGAGGGAAAGAAATGATTTTGTCAAGCACAGAGAGAGCAGTAATGATTTCTGAGAACAGGGAAGGAAAAATGTATGGCTTTTTGCTGGACAGTATCAATTAATATGTGACCCCTATCAGCACATCTTGCCTGATGGGCATCGGGAATACAAGGATGCATGTACACATTGTCACTGTTATTTTCTACCATGGTTGCGAAAAGAAAGAGTGATATGAATCAAATTCCAAATCGAATACTATTGCAGTACATATATAATACACTTGAACAAATATCTTCTAATAAACTTGGAAGGTATGTAAAACGATACTTCTACACATATGTGATTTTTGTACTTTCGTGACAGTTCCTCGCAGTGAATACTAAGTGTCAAGAACGATGACTTTTCATGAATGCAGCTCTCTTCTCCATGCAGTTGGATCATCATTCAATATAATACTCATCCATCTATCATAAACATAACTAACCAATATACGGTATAAAAGGAAAGAAGAAAAGAGGGAGGCATTCATTCCCACCAATAACGCAAAAACCACCAAAAGTCCCCGAATCAAAAAGTCCATTCCTTCGCTATCATCAGCAAAGAAATACTGTATATACAAAACCCCCACCAAACGTTCCCCAATCACGCCAATTAAGCAAATTAAACCAAGCCAAATAAATTCAGCCCAGTGAATCAATGATATCAATATCCATCTATTTATCTCATCATGCGGGCAGGCAGGCATCATCCATCCAGCCAGTCAGCCTTATGAGAAATGCAAATTAAAGCATCACAAGACTGAAAATCCACAACTGTTTTGCTTTTCCTGTTTTCACAGAATAAACTTTATTGTAACAATGAGACCAGTTTCCAGTCGGGAAGGAAAGTGAGAGAAGGAGGTGTGTGACTTCCTTTTTGGGGTTTGAGTTTAAAGTTAGCGTGGTTAGCGTGGTTAGCGTTGTTAGCCTTGTTAGCGTAAGTATAAACCCCCCCCCTCTCTCTCGGATTGAGAAATCTTTTCCAATTTCTGATTTTGATCCATTAAATGCAAGGAAAAAACCACATAAACACCAAGAAAAGAAAAGAAAGTAATTTTTCTCCGGAGTCGGATTTCCTATCAAAAGGAATGTGAAGAATAATTTTAACCATTAGAAAAGCCGCCTATGATCCTCCAAAAAAGAAATGAAGATGAAACTTTACTAGGAATAGAACACATGATCCCCTCTCTTCTCTGCTCTGCGCTGTCCACGGAATATGTACCAGCAATTCCCATCCCATCGCATCCCATCATCCCAAACAACAAACAGCCACGTGCACATAAGCCAGCCAGCCGTCATTGTTTATATGTAACGCTATCTTACACTCCCCTTTCCATAAGCCTTCCACGCGCAAACTTCTAGAAGTCAAATATCCGTGGGGGTACCAACACCAATATCATCTCATCTCATCTCATCTTCTACATTTATCCATAATATAACATAATATAGTAATTTTCTATTCTATTCTATTCTATTATTTTCTTCTAGAAGGAAATAGAAAACGGAAAAGGGGGGGTTAATTGATTGATTGGTGTGATTCTTTTTTTGGGTGCACCATAAGTGAGGATAGTATGTAGGGGAAGGGAAGGGAAGGGAAGGGGACCCCCATGATCTGATCTCATCTCATCTTACCTCATATATTTATTTGGAAATTTAATTACATACAGCATAACCAAGTAGCTGTAAATCCCAAACCAAAATCCCAAACCAAAACCCCATGATTACAATTCCATCACCTCACCTCACCTCACCTCAGCCTCAGGAACCATAAATTCCAGATTCCCCGGTAGCGGTATGAGTAAGTAGCACATTAAGTAGGTAGCACAGTCAGTACTAATAAATCATACTAAAATACTTAATATTGATATACTTGCTAAGAAGGAAGGAGGAAGATAAAAAAAGGATGCCTACATAGCGTACCTGCGGAAACTCCCTTCGGGTCTCGGCTCGCGCCTTGTAGTTTTTCGGATACTTATTTAGAGGTGGATGTGATGAATGGATGGATAGATAGAATAGCTACTATAGGATAATTGAAGAGAGGCTATGTAAATAAGTAATGCGATTATCATATCATATCACATCCACTTAGACATACATTCTATTCATCGCCCTTCAAAATACAAGCAAGCAAAACCAAACGGGAAGCAAGTCAGAAAGAGGGGCAAACGGGAAGTGGGGTAGTATTTTTCACGATTCCAATCCAAGTATCACTATTTCAAAGAAAATTAAATACGTGGACCTGTTAGAAGGAAGGGGTTGAGGGGTTGTTGGATATAATGAAATTTGGATTTATTTTATTTGCAGTGCTGATTGATTTTCCCAAAAAGGAATTGGGGGTGGCTTTTTTCCTGATGCCTGGACTCTGGTCTTTTTTTTGGAGCCGATGGGATGAGATGATTTGGGATCTGGGTTTGGGAAATGTACTGATTGTACTTTGTACTTGTAAATGTTTTTATTTGAAGAAAAAAAAGAGAAAGAAATAAGCAAAAATTTATATAAAATAGGCTATGAAGTTTAATATTCATTTGAATCCATATATTGGAATACAACAATAAAGAAATCTGGGTAAGTAAAATGATAGTCAAAACTTTTTGTTGTGGTTATGAATTTAATCTGGCATAAAACCATAGAGTATTGTACAAGTGTCATATTTTTGCGCTTTTCAATATTGGCAATGTATGTAAATGATATTGGATCTCCTGGATTACTGGTAACCTATATATTACATTACCAGAGTAGCAATTGAATGAATGCACATGGATAAATGGTCAGTTGGTAATATACTATACTTACCAGATCATATGTATGGTGTTACTAGATTGATTTGAATCTTTAAAAATGGATTTGGAGATTGGAGACGATACCAGATTATATGGTATGGTATTACTAGATTCCTTGGTTATGGTATAGATGGTATTTTGTGATTCATTAAATAATTGATCAATCTCCAAAATCGAATAGGATAGGAGATAAATTGGAGTGCATATAAAAATCATGGTAGCCTATAATCAACATTCTAGATACCTATCCTATGTAGATATTTTCTTACGATATCTTGCGTTCTCTCCGTTCTCACTTTTAATTTTCTAAAGAACTCCTCCTAAAAATGAGGGGAAATAGAAATAGAGTAGAAAACTATGCATATCTCAATCTTATGCAAAAGTCTATAATCTGCATGCAAAGAAAGTATTATGCAACAATAACCATATTGAGGGGTACATACATTACATGAAAAACCAAGATTTTTCTAATTTTTTTTTGATTTGGAACTTCCTTCTACTTACTGTACTCGATGATGATGCTGATGCTGGTATGCTGATAACGTATGTTTTTTTTTGGTTTGTTTGTTCCTTCGCCTTACAGGCAGGCAGTACTGTCAGGTAAGGTAAGGCAAAGGCAAGGCAAGGCAATACATATATGTTAAGCTAAGATGTAAGTAACTAGGTATGTACCAGGTATGTATTGGGTACCTTCTTATGTATCATTGAACTAAACTGAATGCGATACGATCCTTCCCTTTCCCTTCCCTTCTCACCCTTTGCCCTTTGCTTTGCTTTGGATGAGCATATCACTTTGATGACACATTCGATGAATTCCTTGGGATTACTGTATTGGGTTCATGTAGTATCGTGTCGTAGTGTCGTGGCAGTAAGGTTAAGTGGCCTGAAAGCAAGTTGCTGATATCCAGGTGGGTTGGTTGGCTGGTCGGCTTTTGCCTGCCATGCTTGCTTGCCATGGTACTTAACTTATGAATCCATCCGGAGAAGTGTGATATTACGAGTCTCTTCTCCGGAGGTTTTGCAGCGGATGAATGATGCATATAATGACAGCTAAA
>JWJA01005042.1:0-13151 GCA_000812885.1 Lanzia echinophila
AAAATAACAATCAACAAAACAATCAACAATTAATGCAACAGCTACAACAGCAACAACAAAATCGACAGGGTGCAGGGAAGAAAATTGAGGATATACTACGGCATGATGTATTAGCCGAAGCGGCCCAGACCCAAGAAGTACCGAACCAACAGATACAAGAATAAGGCTTTTAAGATGTAGTTATTCTGTGAGTATTGCTAATGTATTATCCATACCCGTTCCCCGGACTTTGCTTCATACTCATCAGCAAATCTACGAACCCCCCCCCATAATTCTGAGCGTTACCCAATAAGAGCGTGCTATCCCAAAGGAGACAGCAACTATCCACCTTTCGGCAGATTCTAAGGTTATCGTATTTGACGATGAAATCCGAACCGCCTACATAATATTTATCAGCAACACTGCCGCCACCTACATACCCATAAAAGCACAATAACATTGCCACATTGTAAGCTGGATACACAGTAGCCTCCTAATAAAGGCAGCACAAAATCACTCCCAATCACATCTACTTTCACATCTAAGAACCTAAGCCCCTAACTCAAATGCGAATACGAATCCAAAAGTCATCACACCGGCGCAGTGGCGCTCCGAATTATTACAAATGTGAATGCGAATGTGAATAACAGTACATACCATATAAACTCACGAATAAGAGATACAAAAAGTTTATGCATAAGTGCGGAGGACACAGGGAAATCACACTCACGCAATCGATGCTGGTAGGTGTCTACCATTCAATGATATAGATTGGAATACCCCCATAAAACACAAAATCTTTCTCAGAAAGTGGTATCGAACTAGATGTAGGCCACGAATGCGCGCGACGATATAAATCTATACCAATAACATGAGTATTCAAAGAAGTAGTGGGTAGCACTTGCCATAAAAGGAGACAAAACCAAATAAAGCCAATCACAAATCTTGCATACCAGATCAAATGGACGCTATTTTTCATTCATGCCGTGAAATCTATGCATTCATAAATGTTGTCTTTCTCTTTTTTCTCTTTTTCTTCAACATTTCCCATGAATTTTATCCTCATAATTCTTGATATCATGCTACATTCCTCTTGTCATCCATATGTCCATCCATACAAAAACCTAAACCTCCACATTCTCAAACAAGAAAGTCGGTACCCCAGGCACAGCTGAGTCCGCCATAGGTGGCAAAGCCCCATAATCCTTGTCCTCCGCACCATCTATCGAGACCACAACGCCCTTCTTATCACCTTCTTCGCCAACTACGACCACCAAAACAACCACACTTAATCCTGCAGCTTTCTTCAAACCCGGAACCATATTCTTGAGCGTCGCTTTTTCATCGAACGCCAATTTTCGCTCAAAGACTTGATTGGGACTCTCGCCTTGCTGCAATCTCCTCTTAAGTCCTTGCACAAACGGCATTGCTTTCTTCATTTCTCCCATTTTCGCAATCTTGCCATTTAATTCTTTATCATTTGCGCTCTTCGTTTCTGGGTTCCAGGCCTCCTTCACAAGATCGATGTACTTCTCTTGCCAGGAGGGGAATTTAGCAGCAGAAAAGATGGTAAGTTTCTTAGGTTTCTTAAGATCATATCCAATGTCTTTACCCTTTGCCTTCTTTTTCTGTTGAGCAGCTTCGGCCGATGTAATGTTGGAAGATGTAGCGCGAACGTACTCCCGAGCAGCAGAAAGGGAGGCGACTGGGGCCGGCACGACAGGGTAGAGGGCGTTTTGGATGGTGCTAGGTTTGTGGAGGACTTCGAGCCAGATATATTCTGACCAATGAGGAGCAATGACTGTGAGAAGAAGGGCTTGGAGCTCGATGTATTGCAGGATAAGATCCTTATGCATCTTGACGCCGGCTGCAATGCTAGCTTCTCGGTAGAAATCACGAGCGCCAGTGAATTCGTAAAGGCCCGATTTGAGTGCGAGTTTGTAATCAGTCGCTTCGTAGTGTTTATAACATTCATGAACGAGAGCATTCATTTCGTTTTCAAAGAGGGCATCGAGAAAGTCATTCTTTTCGCCAGTTCGGAGCGCATCTTGATCTCTGACCATTTCCTCGCACCATTCTCTAAGGGTGAAAAGACGGAGAATATTGTTATCAGCAACATCTTCTTCAAAATTGGCATCAGTAACTCCATCTCCTGCATCAGCCAAAGCAACACGACTGGCATCGGCACCATATTTCTCGATCATGTCATGTAGAGTCATAAAGTTACCTGTCGACTTCGCCATCTTTTCTCCGTTCAAAAGCAAGTGACCATTGGCGCGAACACCCTTTGGCCAATACTCGGGTGGGAATATAGCAAGATGAATGTAAAGGAAGAAAGTAAGATGGTTAGGGATGAGATCTTTTCCAGAAACGCGGAGATCAAGAGGATACCAATACTCAAATTCTCTTCGCATTGATGCGAGTGTTTCCTTAGAAATCTTACTTTCGGCCAAGATTTCTTCATTGAGCTCCCGACGTGCAAAGACATAGTCCCAGACTTCATCCGTCATCTGCTCTGGCTTAATTCCTGCGAGACCCTGAGTCTTACCGAAGATATCGTTATGAAGATAATGAGCGATTGTGTAGTATGCCATATAAATGGTACTGTCACTCAAACTTTCGACCAAAAATTGAGGATCCCAAGGGAGCTTGGAGCCAAGACCGTAAGTTCTAGCGCATGCCCATTGGTTGAGCCAGTTCAGAACACCCTCAAATCCATTCTTGGTTTCTTGCGAGTATGTGTTCATGCCGTTAGTACGGACATGCTCAAGAGCGACCTGTTTCCACGATTCCTCTCCGTAGTCAAGATACCACTGGTCCATCAATGCAACGCAGCAGTCATCTCCAGATCGACTAGTAACCTTTCGCTCTGGTTCTGAGTATGCAAATCCCAAGCCAGCATCTATGAGCTGTTGTCTGACTTTAGGCTTAGCCACCTCAACCTTCTCGCCCTTGAACTCTCCAATCGCCATGATACCTTGATAGTACCCCTCTTTGTAGGCTAGTTCTTTCGCCTCCTCCAACTTTGCTTTGTCTTTTGGCGAAGCAATCTTAAGTTTCTTTACCAAAAATGGTGCCGCAAGGTCGCCATATGATGGAGTACTAATGATAGGGAAAATCTCCAATTCTGCCCATTCTTTCTTGATCCCATAATAATCTGCCTTCTTAGCAAGATCCATAACAGTCGCATAATCATCTGGACTATCTGATGGTACAGACGTGACAACTCCAGTACCTTTGGTTGGAAGTACAGATTCCATAGGAAGAATCCTGACACCGTCCTTGTGTATTGAAAGAGGAGCATCAACCACGGTTCCAACACAAGCCGAACCAATGATTTCCGCAACTTTCTCAAATACACCATTTTGTGGGAAAATATCTTGGTATGACATATTTGTCGCGGCCCGGTCGGTGATTACAAAATAGCTCTTTTCTGTGACCTTGAAAACTCCATATTTGATCTTAGGTCCCACAAAACAACATGTCTGTCCGTACATTGTTTCAGGTCGAAGGGTTGCGGGTACGAAGAAAATGTCTGCATCTTCCGGCACTTTGCCTTTGATAGCAGCTGCAGCTTCTGGTGCCCATTCCTTGACTTTTAATTTCAACGCAGTATAATCTTGTGGACCGACTCCTTCTCCATCACTCCGGTCGTGATCCATACATGGTTGTCCATCCTTTGGCGAGTAAATTGTGTATCGTTTCCCAAACTTGATTTTCTTCAACTCCTTTAACCGATTCATTTGCCATCTAACGAATGCATCATAATAAGGATTTGCGTCTGTAGTGACAAACGATCGTCTCCAGTCGATTCGTGCTCCAAAATTGGTCAAGTCTTGCCTGCAAAGGGGAGAGAAATATGCCCCCCAATGATGAGGATCTGCGAATTCGTGAATCTTTTCTAATGGAATGCCCAACGCCCTCATAATCTGGAATTGGTATTTCATCTTGACAACCTTTGCCGCCGCCTTTCCTTTCTTCGCCGTAAACTTCGTAACATCCTCGTGATGTGTGCTTGGTGTAGGTGTAGATGTGGCGTTTGTTTTATCCTCCAAAGCCTCTTCCTCCTCGTTGTAGTTTTCGAAGTTCTGACCAAACAATTTGATTTCTTTCACGAGCTTGTCCGCGCTGGCCTTAATAGGTAGACCCGTCAAGTGGAAACCCATTGGGAACAAAGTCCTCTTTCCCTGCATACGCGCAAATCCAGCTGTGAATTCAATTTTACTGGCGGTAAAAGTATGGCCAGCATGTAAAGCCCCGTTCATATATGGATATGCCATTGTACCAAAAAACTTTGGGGTCTTTTCGCGCAATTCGGCGGCAGAGATAGAACCAAGGGGTACTTCGGTCGTCGAAGGAGCATCTGGCTGAAATATGCCATCTTTCTCCCATTGCGCTTGGTATTTCTTCTCGATTGCAATGAGTTTGTCTCTTTTCTCAGTCTATAACGAGAAAGTATGGTTAGCAGTTACCTTGAATCGGAAGCTTGGAGGGGTATTTACGCCTTTCAATTCCTTGGTTTTGGAAATTGTAGCATTTTCCAAAGCCTTTGCGGTGGCTTCAACAGCTGCCATGATTGCAATATTGAAGGCTCTATCCCTTCAATATTATTCCTGGAGGGTGTATGCTTTTGTTTCGAAATTCCACTGACTCACAAAAGTTCGCATGAAATAGAATTCGAGTTTACTTGAGGCGGGGTGAAATGCATGAATGCCTGAGGTTTAAGGCTACTTTTATATCTCAAGAATGTCGAAGGAGAAGCTTCGAAATAATCATAATAATCGCCAAAAATGTTGCGTACACTTGTCAGAAGAGCTGCTCAGCAGACTCGAGAGATACCATACGTATATTCGAATCCGTATAAAGCGAAACGATTATGGCCACCCGACTTTACAGCACTTTCCCAGAAGCATCAGTTTAGGTTGGAACGAAGATACAAAAGAAGAGCAAAGCTAAAGTGGGCAAGACCAAAGTGGACGAAGGGCGTTAAGATCGCGCAATTGGGTTCTGTTCTTTGTGAGTAGACTGCAATTCTCGGACATAAGATTTGGGGGTTTGCTGATGGCCGGGATTATAGTCGTGATTGTATGGGGAGTATTATTCGCAGACTGGAATTCGGACAATATTGTTCATGAGCATCAACCCTTCGAAGGGGTATGTACTTTTCCCATCTTAAAGAACCAAGTGTTGATATTTTACAGACTCGGAAGTGGTTCTTTGGGCTTACAGGATCGATGTGGACAAGAGATAACGTTCGAAAGGATATCGAACAGGTGGATGCATCACCAGTAGCTGTGGACAAATAGACAGCTGCAGTTAAGGTCATATTTCTCGAGACCTGGTAACATATTATTTGTAGTATAATGGGAGGCGCTGAGGAGTTGATTATACCACTCTGGGTTGAACTTGCAGCATTTTGCAATCTGGGAAATCTTTACCAGGAGATATCAACTCTCCACTCTCCAACCTCGTATCTTAAATACTGTGATCACCCACAGTTGCACTTTAAAGCAGAGGGCTCATAAACCACCGTGCCGCTCTGGCCAATTGAGATGGTGCAAGCTTGACGTTCCTCTCTTGAGTCATCAATCGGGTGCCCCATCGAGTTCTACTAATCGCCGTATCTTGTCGTCCCCCTTATAACGGAACACATTTCAAGTATGCCAGTCCACCGCCCACTGAGGTTTCGTGGCGCCATAAACCCAGATTCTATACCCGGCCATGCCTTTATTCAGACTTGCGACGATGTAATACGTTCGTTGTCCCAAAAACTCTCAATTCTCACCTCCCAGCCCAAGCAAAATTCCCACCCATTCCCATCCCCATCCCGCCCAAGCCACCACCTCTTCCTTCATTGACCGGTCTCTTAGCCACTTTTCCCTGTGTCCTAACCCCCTCAACCACTTTCTCAAGTTGTGTCTCAATAACGACTCCCCCCACGATCATCTCTCCTAAAGTCGCATGCAGTGTCTCGAAATTAAAAATCAAATCTAGCTCGCACACGTTTTCAAATAACCTATCCAGAGCCTCCACGTATACTTGTATCAGGTCGATAAGTGCGAGCGGGGACTCGGTGGATGTTGATATGATAATGAAATATAGAGTCGCGTAGTGACGGTATGTAACAAGGGAAGGGATGTCGTTGTGGGGAGAGGAATCGGTTTTGGAGGTCGAAGAGGAAGCAAGGAGGGGCGGCAGAGGGAGGAAATTGCATGAGCCAGAGGGGCGATTAGAGACGAGTGTGAAGATCTCTGAAATGAGTCGTTGCTGAACCGATGTTTCCTATGCTCCATATTAGCTTGGGTTCGGTGTGGTAAGATTTGGATTGTTTACTAGTTGTGTATAGAATTTTGTGAGCCGAGGTTGCCCAGCATTATTGAAAACGAGTACCGCATTAATCATCTTGATATATGGAGTTCAGAAATAGAAGATGGTTTCTCTTTTGGAAATGGATAGATAATGCCAACATAAAATGTTCGTAAGGTTGTGGTATGACGAAGAAGGCTGAGAAGGGAAGGCTCGATCGTCTAATATCTCAAACACTTATCGGCATTTATTCTGCCCCACGCGCAAAAAACGTGGGGAGCGCTTATAGCCTTTAAATCTTTGGTTTTGTCTTTATGAAATGATTGTGAACATCTAATGTACATATTTGAGAGCACAAGATATCAAAGTTCCTAAGATTCGTATTTTTATCACACACATGGATTTGTCAAAACTGGAAGAACAATTGTAAAGGATATTTTATGGTTGGAGTTTCCGGCGGAGCAAGAAACTCGGTATACCAGATTTCTGCCATCTGCCATACGGTTCATGAAAACCTGCAAAGCCAACAAAGCCAATGCACAACATCCACTACCTCCCTTAACGGCATAAAATTCATTTCCACATGATAGCTCCGCTATATAATTCCTGCCATTACGATCCTGGCCTTGGCGCGATCATATTTCTTCTTGCGGAGAATTTCACGCAGAATATCGCATGTACTTGAATTCCTATCCAGCCATACTCTAGCCCTGGACTAGTATAGATGCGCAAATCTTCGTTCACTCGTTTGTTCCTTGGTATGATATGTTTCAGACCGTGGTTTTCACGATGCGATCCTAGTCTTATCAGGTCGCGACCGCTACTTGCGCACCGCCATGATCTGAATCGGGCTTTGGCAGATCATCCTATACATCGTCGAATCGTCAGCACAAATCATCAATCAAGCACACCAAGTTTCCAGGCTTTCTGATACCTCGTAATATACGATTCTCTTGGAATTTAAGAAATTTATACGCGCGCAAAACACTGAGAATTCGCGATCGTTCATAGAAAGAAATCTGACTCACCACCTCAAATATGACTTTAATCATCAAGCTACAACTTGGGCAAACTCCAATATCTTCTCCATCTCGCAGATCTGCAATTCCAATCTCAAATCGATCACCGCAAGGACATGGGTAATGGTATATTTGTAGGACTGGATCGTAAGTCATATCCTCAATTTCGATTTCGTCGTAAATATTTTCTGCCATCGTATCCAAATTCAAATGGGAAAATGGTGATATTTATTTTGTTTTGAATATTGCTTTGGTGGAAGAATAGTGTCAGATTCGAAAATGTTTTTATTTTCGAAATTGTTAGGTAAGGTTAGTGGCGGGGTCAAAAGAAAAAGAACACAAAGGTTTCGACAAATGGTGAAATATTATTCCGTTCCGACCGTTTGTAGATACTCATTATCAAGTTCTGCCAATACAGCAAAATTACTGGCATACCATACTAGTATTAGTATTGGCTTTCTATAAGGCTGACCCATAAGAGCTTGCTCACTATGAGAATGAAGACCAATTAGTATACTGGCTTACAATCGCTGGGCAATGGGCATATGACAGCTAGCGTGAGCACTAGATTTTCTGCGCGGCTATTCTTACCCTCCACCCTGTCATATATCTGAAGTTGCGACTGAATGCGATTGGACGGCTTCTGCATAGTATTTTTGGCAACATCTCCATGTCGAGGTTACCTTCTGCCCTACCATCTGGAGTTCTCCAAAATTCCATGCAGGACCAAGCAGGGATTTTGACATAAATAAGGGTTGCGTCTGTTGCGCTGGAGCTGGTGGGAATTACTTGGAATTGCTTCGAGAAAAATGCACTCAAAAGGTTCATAGTATCATTTATCGCACACCTGCATGTACATTTCTTGCTGCTGGCATCGGCTGCAGGGATAAATAGCGTCAGCTGCAGCAAGCTATAGTAACATAAGAGGATCTACGCTCGGCGGGAACGTTGATTCTGTTACAGGCTAAATCATTGATGCATGGTTATAGTCGCAGCTGAACGCTGATTTGCTAAGGTCCAAAAATTTCAAGTCCCGCGTTTGAATGTTCAAATTGTCTTCTTTTGGTGGCTCAAAGCCTGACTGCTTCTTACCTGCGCTTATAACATGTATTTCGGGAAGGCAAAGTCTGCTTTAAACCAAAATATCGTCTTTGGTTTATAAATAATCCGTCGTCATTGGTCAGTGTGCGATTGGCTAGGGGTTCTTTGATTAAAATCTCACTATGATCTGACATACATCGCATCGCTTATGGTCCTTAAAGGAGCAAAACTCGTTGCTATTAATCTGCATCTTACCACCCCTGCTCCATTCCATGTTTGGAACATGATTTGATTTGATCCCCACTCTAGTTCCCATCTTCGGTACACCTTTTTCACTATTGTCTACCAACTGCCAACCGCACTAAGCGGCATTCCAAATCAAATACCAGCCACTGGCCTCGGCTGTGGTAGTATAGAGTAACGGCCATTAGAGCAACTTAAATCTTACCATTCGCCCCTCGCATTTCCTCGACAGTACTGTATACTGCGGACTAGTGTCTTCTCCACGTACTTACTCCGTGTCCCTCAAAAATATGAGCCAGCTATCAAATTATGTCAGAAAAAGAGCTTCCAAACCAAAAGTCAGATCAGGATGCGTTACTTGCAAGTAAGACCTTGTCTAAATCCCTTCATGTTGCCTGATACTGATGACGTTCGATAGGTTTCGAAGGTTGAAATGCGATGAAGGCAAACCAGCTTGCTATCGATGCACAAACTCTGGTATTAGATGCCGTGGTTATGCGGTTCAATCGCCGGTAGCACAGAGGAAAAAGGAAGTGGTCCGGCAGGCTCCAGTTCCCATCCGTCCAGCACCGCCAAGTTTATCTCAACTAGAGCCTTCATACCTAGATCTAGATGATCATGAACAACTGTATTTCCAGGACTTTGCGACAGCATCCTCCACTGATCCTTACGGTATGGTTGTGGATGATACCTACCGTAAGACCATGCTAGTCGATTCATTCTTCTGGAATGAAGCAGTTCTTCCCGAAAGCCATACTTCGCCTTGTATACGCCATGGTATCATTGCCATCTCCGCCCTCGTGAAAAGCTTTCGTTTTGAAGCATCTTGGTCAAATCCTACCCACGAACAATTCGCTCTCTTTCAATATGGGAAAGCAATCCGTGAATTGAGAGCTTTCATAGATACCTCGAAGGACAAAAGACACACAACTCGAACATTGTTCATAGCCTGTTTAGTGTTAGCCCATTTCGATTGTTTCTTTGGACACAGAGATTTGGCCACTTATCACATGCAATATGCCCGAGGATTACTTGCAAAATGTCATGGTTCTACGTCAGAATCTCTTGATGCAAGATTCGTTTGCATCCTTATGCATCTAGATAATCAGAACTACTCCGCGATGGGTTTCGACTCGGAGTTCTCCTACAGGCAGGCTATATTTGGGGAAGAACAGATATCGGTACCAGCATGCTTTACAAGTCGCGAACAGGCCGTGCTTAGCATTAGTGTTCTTGCCAAGCGGGCCGAAAACTTCTACTTCGAGATATTCAAATACAGATTTACACCCAGATCTCAGATTCCACGAGGTGCGATTAAGTTAAGAGAATATTTCGTCGAGCAATTGACCCGGTGGGATAATGCTTATTGTCGATACATGGATAATCTGCCACCCGACTTGGACGGTGCGACCAGTCATCCCATTTTGCGACCTCAATCCTTGAGATTACACGGGTTACTTTTGCTCACCAAACTAGTCACCAGTTTAAATGAACGACAATCATCTAGCGATAGCCTTGTTCCATATTTCGAGTTTCTAGTCTCGTATTCTAAAGACGTTATCAACTATGAGAAGCAGCTCACCGCAGGTATAGTAGTCTCATATCAACTTGAAATTGTGTCACGTTGACTAATTGTGTCTAGATAAGCCTTATTTTGACTTCGAAATCCGAACTATTATCCCATTATATGCCGTAGCGATTGATTGTCGCAATTGCCCACCTTTACGCAGTGAAGCACTGTCTCTACTTGCTTCGTCTAATCGAAGGGAGGGGGCATGGGACAGCCGAACAGTTGCTATGATTGCTAGATGGAAGATAGCAATGGAAAGTCAGGGGATGGATATTGATGGGTGCATAACTGAGCATGCAAGGCTTTACGGGGAGTGTTTTGTGGTCGATCGATGGAGAGAAGAGATTCGCGTTACCTGCAGGCGGAGGAATGAGAATCTTCCGGGAGGCCACCAAATATTGACAAGTGTCTTGAAATATGGTGCCACGGAGTAATGTTGTAAGCGGTGGGTAGGATTTTGCCTTTGACCTTTGGATTCATGACCAAAGTGTTTTATCTACGACTTTACCATAATGATTTCTTCTAGTATAACTCATACCCCTTATCGGCGTTGATGAACAAATGAATCGATTTTGAAAACCAAATTCCGCTTTCTTTACAGTGATGTATCATGTTGGGCATTAATCCGCGCATGACAGGGGTGTCTTGAAAATCTCCAATGATCAATATTTGCCAACCTCCAACATGCATAACATGGGACCTGATTCAGCCGAGACCCATGCATCTCTATTTAGGTGTTTACCAACACTCTGGTAACCCCAGTATTTTCCAGCAATATCAGCTCACACCCATACCATAATTCCGGAAAGGCAGACTAGTGCATCCGTGATTGCCTAGTTTCTCTGATATCCCTAACTTATAGGCACGTTGTTATCAGTCGCCAATCAATCCATCCATGTTGGTCGGCGATTCCCTTGTATTCTGGAAATTGTGGTCCGATATACCTTCAAACCGCCTCACCCGTCGAAATATGTCGGTAAAGAAACGCCAAAGCTAACAATCGAAATACCCGATTCTGAAGTGACAAACGGACGGTAAACTGACCCGAAGAATTCTTAGACTGGGGTCGCTCTACACCGCGTGGGGGCGGGGATGTCTAGCGCCGTACAATAAAGTAAGCCTTAAGAGGGGCTTGTGAGTGCTATTATAACAAGAACCAAGGTAAAGTAGAACATGTTGAAACTGGGGTTCACATTTCTATTTTCAAGCTTAAACTAAAGGTCTGTTGATGATGATGAGTAGATCAATATTTTCTCGTTTTGCACCGCCGTGATGACACCAACAACAGTCTAGGCTTCCCCTACGCCACCATTTCTTAGAAGCCAACACGAGCCTTGCCATGTGCTTAGCACGCGAACACTGAAGATCATGTTTCAGAAAACGAAGTCGCTGCAGATATAGTTACGTTCGAGGGAGCATCGCATCCATAACACGATTTCAGGGAAGCACAACAAACCATGGCTGATTTCCAATAATTCTTGGGATTGCAATTGATATTGAAAAGGGTGTTCTGAAATGGATGGAATGAAATGGAATGTAAGCGTTCGTCCCAGCAGTTTGGGAATCCAATCCTAATCCTGTTTCACCCCTCTAATTTCATCACCAATGCAACCATCACAACCTTCATTTGCGTGGTGATACTGGTGGTGTAGTAATACAATGCAATGCACTGCCGTGCCGCATGGTCGCGCTATGGCCGCGACAAAACACCCATGCCATGCCATATCTTACCTTGCTCACAGAACTTGGGCTGAAGCCTGGCGCTTAACCATTCGCGACCCCCCTGCACACGAATCACATGTGCGGGATGACTGCAGTTTTACCAATCGAAAACCTCGGCCAACCTGAAATCGGTCGGTATGCCCGTAACAAGGATAAGGCAGGCGAAAAAGGCAGGTTGTCTGGGAAATTTTCAAAATAACGGCGCGTGGAGCTTAGTTCCGCACCCGAGTGTAGAGGCCGCCACGGCTCCCCATTTGCGTTCCCGTGTCGGCCAACTTCCAACTTCCAACATGTATATTGAATGATAACATAGGGCATGTGAATCATAATATTTGTGCTCACTGTTGGTGCTTTTGAGAGTCATATTTTCACCTTAAAATCTCCAATCGCCGATTGAAATAGGCAGACGCCGAACCCATGAGGAAATCTTCCGCTTGTCAAAAACTCATAACGCTACTTCATCAATTTCATCAATTCGGATCGTTGCATTTTGCATCCTACTGGATAATTGCATCACCAATGTTTTCTGTCATATATTGAATTGTATCGTAACGTACCATTGGGTATTCGAATAGGATATATGTGGCGAGTGGGGTTATATTCCACGTTGTTGTGTCAAGAGCCGAGATTTCACGTAAAGTTGTCTGAATATTCCACGTAAGTTACCTGTAGACCGCAGATCTTATCTCAGACGTTTTTCATTTGCGAACACGCGCAGGAAAGTGGTATTACAAGCTAAGTCCTGATGATGGCGTATTTCTCGCGACAAAAGGCAACTTCAAGCTACTCGGTGTGTTTTGCTTGCTGCATTTAGAATATGATAAAAATTCTATCGATTCCCAATTACCAGTCTGTTGGGAGAAATACGTCAAATTTAGGATTTTTTACATCTCGTGTCTTGTCATGCCGCCCATCGAAAACGTTTCTTCGTTTCGTTCTGATTCATATGATCGAAGTACAATGGTACATACAATCGTGGGTATGTCTCGGGCGGCTCGATTCACATTTGCTACTTTGCCGCCAATTGGATTAGATAGATGGATAACAATGTGAAGGATTCGGAATAATCACGGGCAGGATCTTTGGCCGTGCCGAGCTGGCCGACTTCCGAATATCAAGACCGGTTAGCCGAGTTTGCCATATCCGCGCTCTCGGCTTCACCTCACAGTGATGCAATGTTCTTAAGTGTGATATACTGATAGTTAAAAACATGAAGCTACAACCGCGATGCGTTAGGGCTAACTACTGAAGTATCGGCAGATCATGACTAG
>JWJA01005043.1:0-23178 GCA_000812885.1 Lanzia echinophila
CTTTGTCAGCTCTCTGTGTCTGTATATGATTCCCTATCATCGCCGCTTCGATCACCGAGTTCTGCCCAACGAAGACATGGTCGCCGATCTTAAGAGGGAAGTGGCTAAATGTGCTGTATTTCAGGATCCGAATTAGCTTTGTTTCTGCAAAGTGTACTGAACGAGGCAAACCCCTCCATAAATCACAGCGAGTAGGCCAGAAGTAGAAGAAGAGGGAAGAAAACGCCAACAAACCCTCTATAAAATTTCCCCGGTGGTCTCAACACACACCCCCGACTGAAAAAACAATACCGTCCAATCGCAACCGCAACAGGATTTCCCTGTTTCTCGCCCGCATTCGAAGGAGGAACCGTACGTAGCAGATCGCCGCGCAAGATGACTTCTGCTTGGATTACTGTTTTACCGCCGAGGATGATATTCGTGGTGCCGACGATTTGGGAGCGTCGCGAGACTTTGTTGCCCGTATCCTGGAGGAGCGTGTGAATTTATGGTTTTTGGGATCGTATATGATCTGAACATAGGGATAGGATGTGCACGGGAATGGATAGACTTACGGTCTCAATGTACTCGCCTTTGGGGGCTTTGCGGGACATGGTGATTACATGACAGGGTGTGAGATGGTTTGTTTACGGTATCGTGGTTGAAGCTACATGAATGTTGAAGCCGAACCGGCAGAATTGCGGCGGGCGGTCAGAACTACAATTTCACACCAGAAGCTTATGACCGAGTATGTTTCAGGAAGTAATTCTTAATAATATATTGTCGGTATCCTTCTTTCCTTCCCGTCGAAAAAAACTGAATTTAATGTCCATGGCTGCGGAAAATTGCAAAGGGGAAAATTCCCTGGGGAAGAGGGAGTACATATTTGCAAGGATGGTGCAAAAGCCCACTAATAAGAAGCTATCTAAAGGTATACATACATATCTGTCCAAATTGTGCCGAATCCTTGTTCAGATCCAGAAAAACTTGATTCGAATCGATCGCATATCAACCTCGATATAATGGCATCGACGACACAGGAAGGTTAGCGGTCCCATTCCATGCAAATCGTACCATTTCTCCCTGACTATCTATCATCAGCGTTTTTTTCTTACCCCTCCTAATCACTGAACTGACAATATTCCGGGAAGCTCTGGGCCCCCTTCAGATTCATATTCGAGGTTCTTTACGAATACTCCGTCTGCTAACACCGTCCACCGTGAAGTAGACCGTTTAACAAACTCAACTGCCATCTCCCAAGCATCTTTGTCTGCCGCATCCCCAGACTCGAACTCTTTTAAATACCTATAGTTTCCTTCTGGTGGATGATTGAACATTTCTCGCATTAGGTCAGCGTAGCAGTTATTCCGCTCCATCCAGAGATCTTCAGGTTCCACATTCTTCATTTGCTTGTCATCATTCAATATATCGTTTCGAGGAACTATTTGAACATATAATTTGTCCAGCCTTGGGAGTGATCTAGCAACGCTAGATGAGAAATGTGATGCCATAGGGAAAATTCCCACATATCCCATTGTTCGAATACTTGGGGTGATTAACGCTGTGATATCACTATCTCCAAGAAGATTTCGCAATATCTAACAAATGTTAGCAGTCAGCCCATTGATATGCATAGTCGTCGCACTTACCGAGGGTGGTTGCCTTTCCCACCATCCATGTGTAGCAAAAGCTCTTATAAAAGATCCTTCATTGAGAAGTAAAGAAGTCCATGGTCTAATTTCGAAAATTGCGGCCGATTCTGCATACCTCAGTTCCTCGAGGACCCCAGCTGCTTGATCAAAATCTGACTGTAACCCAGAAACTTCAGTACCGGAGCTCGTAGAACCTGTTGTATTATGGATTTGACCGACCTCAGATAGATATTCAGGAAATCCGTGCGGGGGATTGTTGGGAGCTTTGTCTGCTTCCTTTGGCTCTTCAATGGGTGTCGAAGTAGCTGGTGTAGTTGCTGTCCTCTGCAATCGCAAATAATGACATTCGGGGTCAAACAACAAACTATCACCCAGGTACACCTGAGAGGATGTCAAGGAACCAAGCGCTTCAGCAGGAGCAGCAATAGTGACTGTTGTTGGGTCAATAACCCTGAAGAGTAGTCGCCAAAAGCTGTCGAATTCCCCAGTACGCTTTCTGCCATCCAAACAATTTGATATCTTTGTTTCCCGAACTACCAATGTGAAACTTGTTATGAATTTCGCCAATTCATGTTGGCGAACAAATTGCAGAAAAGGTCCGATAAGATCGTTCAAAATTGGCATTTGGTCATCTTCCGAATATTTCAGTACGTATCGTGGATGCTTGAAAAGTAAAGGTATTGTTGCCTCTCGCCATCGCTTGGAAATTGTAGAGAAATTCTTCAAATCAATGATATTTGAATTGGTAATATTCAATGTTGGTTCATCATGAAGCGTTGCATGAGAAGTAGATGGTGCAGGTGAATCACAATGCCCGAGTATATTGGCTAAAAGCTCGTTCGGGAGATCTTCAATTGTGGTGGAACCCGCTGTAACCATTGTGTGTGGAGTAACCTTAGAATGCTCCTGTGATTTGGGAATTGAGGATTCAGCGAGGGCGATAGAGTGAAGGTTGCTCGAAGGAAAATCTTCAGAAGGCATCTTTAATTATCTCATAGAATGCTGCGTAGTATAAATTTCTGAAGATGAGGTAAGGTAGGGAGGATGAGGTAAGGAAGAGGTAGGTAGGTCCGTGAGTCTTGGCTTGAATATTGATTTATGTGGAGTAGAAAGTACTATGAGTATGGGATCTATTAAGGTTGGTATTATTTAACTGAGAGTTATTAATTAATTCATGTGAATAACTTCTGCTTTATTATAGATTAATTTAAGGAATACCAGAGTCAACAATGATGAAAAGTGAATAGATCTAAGGTTTACCTGTCTTTTCATTCTCTTTATCTCAAATGGTTGACAAATGACAAATGCTACACCAATCATAAGACGAGGTACTGATATTTCTTACCTAGGTTAAAAGTACATGGTGCATAAAAAACATACAAGCTTTACCTACATGATATTGTACAGTTCCATGCTCATAGCTGGTCCACATCGACAGCGATCAAATTTACAAAACTGCTGGCACCATTTATCTTTTTGTTCGAACAGTTGAAAGACACGGACCAATACGGACCAATATACCAACTACCGAAGGGATGATCTACGTATGATGGCGAGAAGAGGGGAAACCCCTCCTTTCTCATGTCTAATATATATTCTATTAGGTTCTTGCTATAATTCTATTTTCTCCTTTCACTAATATATTTATTATTCCGTGTATGTTGATCTACATAGCTTCATTTTCTTAACAGCCCGATCCGATATCTTTAACTAGTAGAAATGCATCACCAACGTCCCCCATTTCGAGCAGAACATCTCGGATCTCTGCTAAGGCCTGATGAGCTTCTGCAAGTAAAACATGCAATTGATGAAGGTGGAAAGGGACATTCAAAAGAAGAACTTGAAAAGGTGGAAGATAAAGCCATTAACGAAATTGTCAAAACACAATTGGACTTAGGCTTTCATGCTATTACGGATGGAGAATACAGGCGTCATATGTTCTGGTAAGATGAATCTACGCATACCAGTTTGGATCAATTATCGAGATATTGTGCTAACTTTCTGGCAGGGGCACCTTCTTCCCCGGCCTCGAAGGCTTTGAAGAAGTGCAAAATCCCCCACTATCTTCCTTTCGCCGCTACGTCCCAGACATCGACGCTTTTCTCGAAGAAGGCCACAAACCTGGCGAATCCGTCTATTGTACC
This sequence comes from Lanzia echinophila, assembly GCA_000812885.1. Lineage (NCBI taxonomy): Eukaryota > Fungi > Ascomycota > Leotiomycetes > Helotiales > Rutstroemiaceae > Lanzia > Lanzia echinophila. The sequence goes on from JWJA01005043.1 coordinate 3,776, forward strand.
GGCAAAATAAAGCACGTAGGCAGCACCTACGTCGCTCAATGGAACTACCTCAAAAGCCTCCTATCCCCCTCCCAAATTGCAGAAGCAAAAATTACCCTCGCGGCACCCAACTGGTATCACTTACGCTACACAACCGGCAGCGCATATCCCAAAGACGTATATGCCAACGACGCCGAATATTTTGCCGACATCGCACAAGCATATCGTACCGAGCTGCAGATTCTCTACGATGCCGGTCTGCGAAATGTACAAATTGATGATCCCAATCTGGCGTATTTCTGTTCGGAGAAAATGCTCGCGGGGTTTAAGGCCGATGGCGAAGACTCGGATGCTCTCTTCGATGCGTACATAAAACTCTACAACGATTGTCTCAGTGCTCGGCCCTCGGATATGCATGTGGGTGTGCATCTCTGCCGGGGGAACTTCGTTGGGGGAAGACATTTCTCCGAGGGTGGATACGATGCTATTGCTACGAAACTCTTCCGAAACCTGAACGTGGATACTTATTATTTGGAATACGACACCGCGCGCGCAGGGGGATTTGAGCCTTTGGCTTTTCTGCCCAAGGAAAAAAATGTCATATTAGGGTTGATCACTAGTAAGTTCCCCAAGATGGAGGACCTAGAGGAGATGAAGGAGAAGGTGATGAAGGCCGCGGACAAGATTGCGGAGGGCAACGGAGAGACGAGGGAGGAAAGCTTGAAGAGGATCGGGGTTAGTCCGCAATGCGGGTTTGCTAGTCATAGCGATGGGAATAACATGGGGAGAGAGGAGATGCTTGCGAAGCTGAAGCTGGTGCGGAAATTGGCCGATGATATTTGGGGAGGCGAGCCGTGATAGGTGCGTGCGAAGAGAAGGATACACGTTATGCATGGGGTGACATGTATTGGGCAAAGATGGAGGTGGCTGCTCTACATTATGTTCGTATCTTTTACGTACTTCCATGAAATCTATGAAAACACCTACAGTAAACAAGATTATAAGAATGAGTATCATAAACTACTTATTAAGCTATGCCATCACTCACATATGCCATAAGCACCACGTTCAACACATTGGTCTATAATCGCATGGTTACACATTCAATCATCAAAGAAATTTGGACTCCGATCGAGAATCTATAGAATCTACCACATAAACAGCATACTCCATGTCGTCCGGCAGAGATATTGATACAATGCGCATAATTACGTCCGGGCTTTACAATGCTTGCGCAAAATTTGACCAAATCCAACAAAAGGTGTCGAGGCTCGTAGATACGGGTATGATGGAAGTCTAGAGACGCTATTGCTATGAATTTGACAGGGTACTTGTTGCAGAATGCGTAGAATACCGTTAAACTCAGCCGAAATTCTTCGCAGGCTGCTCATGTAAGGGAGCGGGATTGTAGAAAGATCTTGTAGCCAGCAAATGGGTTCATTCGCACCTATGGGTGTATTGCGGGGGTTCTTACAAATAAAATACAGGCGTGGAAGAGAAGAGTCGTTTATGTGTGGTGTCATCTTGGTGATGATGCTCTTGGCTGCAAGACCGAAAGAAATGAGATAGAGGGAGATGGGGATTTGATTGTTCTGGGTTGGCGATGCTCAGGTGCGATTGTGAGGGTCACCATAGGGTTTCCTCGGAACTAGGGAATTGATGCGGTATCAAGTCAAAAGAATTGTATACAAGTGATGGGTAATGACGATGTTGTGCAGAATTTGTGCATGTAAATAGTCATAGAGTTCATATTCAAGTGACCGGGTGATGGGAAGTAAAAGTGATTGTATGTAAAGAGCCACTACCGATGATACTCCTAGGGAAATTGAAGCGATCATTTACCAATGACCCAGTTGTGGAAACTTAATGAAAAGACATCTCAAGCGTGTTGGCACACGGACTTGCGGTAATACATTAAAATGGATGGTAGTGGCTGCGGAAGCCAACAGCTTGTTAAGAGTGAATGTAGCAGCCTATCGGGGGTATCTGCTGCGGATCATCAGTTCCACATTGTATATACGCTGGTAGATATGATGGTTTGCTTACCCATATGCAACTTGTCGAGGAACTAAGCACATCTCATTAGAGATACCGAGGTAGGACTTGCAAGACCGTTGTCGAGTGGCTGGAGTATAATGTCTCCTCTCAGGAGGGAGAACCATTCACTCTTGGGGCTTAGAAGAAAAGCTCGCAGGAGGGTCATCCTGGGTCTCGTTAAGCTTCAAATTAATGGTCTTATAATTTCCAGCCTGGTACTTGAAAGTTGTAGGGCGAGGTTTGTTGAAAGAAAGCACCTTCTGTGCCTTGTGGTTTCCAAATTCAAAAATATGCTCCCTGCGAAGCATAAGCGGATGATCGTCGATAGGGCAAACGGCCAATGCCTCTATGATCAAGAAAGGAGGAGGGGGGAAGAGTTCTTCCTCGTTTTTGATCCCCTCAATTACATCGATCATCTGAAATGTATCATCTCCAATAAACTTTCCTGGTTCCATGTTGGGTGGTGTTATGTCCAACATCACGGGTTCACGGCGTGTTTGGACATTGCAAATGTCTTCTAGTTCTCTGATATTTTGCAACAGCGTTGGGTGCAACTCGACCTCTAAGAAAACTTTACTCTCGTGTGATTCAAGAAGCGGAACAATTTGTTTGGGATAGCAGTTCAGCATTGGGCATCTCCCGGTGATACGTCTTAGTGCATTATAAGGTCGTTCCTTTGCAAGATTAAAATCAGGTAAATCGCGTATAAGAGTCACTGTCGCTTTCCTTGGCGGGATCATAAAGCGTGAGAAAATTTGTGACTGGTACTGTGATAGGCGTTGAGTTGATGTTGACGTTAAAATTCCCTTGACACACAGTCCCCCAGTTGACCTTGATGATATTGGTGAAAACATTGTAGTTGCCTCTATCCCAAGATTGCTCTTGTTCCAAATACAAAAATGGCTTTAAGAGTTTTGAAATTATCATAAATTATGATAAGTATTTGTTTGAGGAGGGCTGGATTTAAAAAAGCGCTAGAGATCTTTATTGTGGGGTTCACCAGGTTCACCAGTTTGATTGCTTTGCTTTGTCAGCTCTCTGTGTCTGACACGCTCACGCTCACTACCTACCTAGGTATGCTCAAGTGTAGGTAAAATAAATCAACGCACTTCAACCATACTAATAAATATTTCTCCCTTCTCAACACCCCATCCCCGCAGTACAATACTCTACTCTACTCTACCTAGGTAGGTATTTGAATAACCACCAGTACACAATATTGACTAATAAATTAATTGTACATGACTTATCCTCATTTATACACCAAAAAGCGCTTTCCTAGTATCATATGTATATCTAAACACAAGTTAATTGATATTATCAGCAGGACTAAATAGAAATGTTGAGGACTTACTTCAAATCAAGATGCCAATAATTTGGCCCATCTTTTTTACAAATAAGCCAAGCCTCATCCAATGCCTTCACAACCTCTTCTGGAAGGGGCCCCTTCTCACAATCTTTCAGGTTGCTATCTAACTGCTCAATACTAGAAGCTCCCATGATGATTCCATCACTTCCATCAGTGATGTTCAAGGCAGAATGATGAATACACCACCTGAGAGCTGTTTCTACCATTGTTAAACCGTGCTTCTCCACGACCGGCTCGATGATCCTTAAAGCTTCAAAGGTCGAATCTTTGAAGTATCGTTTTCTGTACATTTCTCCCACCCTTCCACCAGCATCACTAAACCTGCCTTCCTGGGGAATATCCTTACTTTTATATTTTCCACTGAAAAGTCCTCCTGCAAGGGGATTATAAATAACGACCTCGAGTCCATATCGTTTGCAGGCGGGAATGAGTTCTGCCTCCAGAGAGCGAGTGATTGCGTTATACATTCCTTGGTAAATGGATGGTCGAACCCAATTGTTGTACTTGCAATGCATTACAACTTCCGCAACTTCGAAAGCTGTGAAATTCGATAAGCCGAGGCGGACGAACTTCCCCCTATATAATGTCAGAAGAAATGCTCAAGGTTACTGTTTGAACAACCGGCAGATACTTACTGTTTGTGGAGCTTATCAACAGCAGCCAATGTCTCTGTGAAGGGCACTGATCGATCCTGTCCGAGAATTTAGCAAGAGATCGTATGCCAACTTTAGAACAAACCTACGGCAGCATGCAGATAGAATATATCAACGCAATCGGTCCCTAGTTCCTGCAAACTGGTATTGAAACTCGACGTGATCTCCTCTGCTTTGTGCATCCCCGCTTCTCGGGGGTAGACTTTCGTAGCCAATGTCAACCCTCTCTCCTTCCATCTTGCTTCCCTGGTGAATGCCTCTTGTTTTCCACCAACATAGACACGTGCAGTATCAATTTCATTATATCCTGCTGCTTGGAAATGATCGAGGAAAGTATTGTATTCATCTAGAGATGTGATTCTAGCGCCGCTATTAGTATCTGGGCCGAATGTCATCAAGCCAAGGATAACCCTTGGCTTTGGATTATTCATAAGAAGAGGCATTTCGATGCTTGTAGTATGATAACAAGTAAAGAAGTATATGGTTCAACAAGGTTGTACCTATACTTGAGTGTATGTATATTTTGGTATTTTTTAACAACTTTAGAATGAATGAATGATGATAAGTACCTAGGTATGTAGATTACGTGGGGGATGGGTATTAATCATGTAAAAGCCCCGCAAACAGGACCCCCACCAATTGGTATGTTCAAAAGGTTCAAAAGGTTCAAAAGGTACTGTACCTACGAAATAATAGAGTACATAGTAGTTAAGTAGGCCAGTTTTCCCCTCACCACATTTCGATGATATCTCGAAGGTCTACTAGGTATACTACCTAGGTAGGTACCTTAATACTTAGAGATACTGTAAGCATACCTAGGTAGTCATTCATACCCAGGTAGAGTAGAGTAAAGTACAATAACATTATTTTTTTGACTTTTCCTCAAAAAGTTTCAAATATATGACCAGACACCTAGGTAGGTATCTTTCGCAAGAACCATACCTACTAGGTACTTACCTATGTAGGAAGTTGCTCTCTTTGGTTTTTCCTACCTTAGAAGGTAATCGTAGGTACTCTAGCAGTAGACATTTCCAGTATTTAATCTGGTATTCTCTACTTCAAGTAGTTAACCTACACTCTCACTCTCGATACCTAAAAATCATCTTCTCGTCACCAATATCTAGGTATTATTATTATTATTATTTTCTCTCATTTCCTCTCAATACAATACTAATACCAAAATCAAATTCGAATAAAAGCAAAAGAGGAAGCAGAAGAAGGAAAAATATTGCCTTCAAGAAGTCTGTTAGTGGAGAGAAAAGAGTACTACCCTGCCTAGCCTGCCTTAATTGATTCCGGCACCAAGGATAAACACAACTAGTGGAGACGCTAATGAATGACGACAACTTGATTGATTGGTCTCACTGTCATGATATTTCATGCAAAACGAATCATCAAAAGATTAGATGCACGAAATTCAAGAGGATTACTCGTACCCATTCAGCCCAATTAATCATCCATTCTTATAAAGTCATTTCTATATTCTAGTTCCATCAGCTGAACTGGAATCGATTTCATTCAATACCACCACTATAAAGTTCCATCTAGATGTACCGCCGCATGCATGTCTTATAGTGGTCACAGGACGAATTCGAATACAAATGAACATCCGTTAAGACAATTACAAAACAATTCGTGGAAAACTTCGAACCCCGTATCAAGAGAATCTTCAAGGGCGCCTTCTCGAGGTTCCGTGATCGCGGTCAAAGATTTCGCATCTCATTCAGAAAACGGATTGCCATCTAAACCGTTAACGGACGACTCCGATTCCGACTCCGATATTGACGATATGGAAGGACGAAGACCCCCTTTGCATCGCCCAGCAGATGGGCGATCACATCAGCCATTGCTACATAAGGATGATGATGATGAAGAGAGAGGGAGAACAGGTTACGATGCATCTCCAGATCCACCGCTGCGACCTACCTTCTCGAGGCGGTCCACGATGCGAAGTCGAAGCCCGGATACCCAAGCAAAATTGGCTACAAGGAAAAAATATACATATGCGGCTTTTTTCCTGGGTCTGAGTCTGATCAGTTTTACAATACAGACAGAGACTGCCGTGTACATACAGCACAAGCTTCATTGGGATAAGGCGTACTGCATGCTGTAAGTATTTTATCTGCGAGTTATATGATATGTCTAACATCTACATTAGATACCTTACTCACGGCTCATGGTCCTTATTATGGCCAACTCAACTCCTCATATTGAGATTACAAAAATGGAAGATGCCATGGAAGACATTCTGGAGGAGGCACAAGTACCTCATTCGAACAACCGCACAGATGGTGGAGACTGGAGAGCTGGATATATCAAGAGGGCAGCACTCGCCAATTCCATATATGCTTCGAATGACTGCATTTGTTACTTGCGCACTTACAGTTGCCGGCGGATCTTGGTACGTAGCGGTTAACATGACGTCGCCGTCTGATCTTACAGCTATTTACAATTGTTCGGCTTTCTTTGCATATGCCTTCAGCGTGCCACTATTACACGAAAAACTTCGATGGGATAAATCATTCGCCGTTCTAGTCGCAATTGTTGGGGTTTTAATTGTCGCATACGGAGACGGTACACCAACAAAGCACGGAGGAAAGTCTGGGGGTTCGGTTGGTGGCGGCCCAAATGACGCCGACGACGAGGCATCAAATCGAGTTCTGGGAAATCTTGTCATTGGTGTGGGAAGCGTTCTCTACGGATTTTACGAAGTGCTTTATAAGAAGTTGGCATGCCCACCAGAGGGAACCAGTCCTGGGCGAGGCATGATTTTTGCCAATACTTTCGGTTCTCTGATTGGCTCTTTCACTCTCTTGGTTTTGTGGATCCCGCTCCCTCTTCTCCATGTTACTGGTCTCGAAACTTTCGAACTCCCTCGAGGAGAAGCTGCTTGGATGTTAGCAATCTCTGTGCTTGCCAACGCTACTTTTTCTGGTAGTTTCTTGGTTCTCATCAGCCTTACAAGTCCTGTATTGAGTAGTGTTGCTGCTCTGTTGACAATTTTTCTTGTTGCCATTGTGGATTGGGGGATTACTGGTATACCATTAAGTCCCGCAGCCATTGCTGGAGGTTTATTGATTATTGCGGCCTTCTTGATGTTGAGTTGGAGTACATTTAGAGAGATGCAAGAGGAGAGAAGAAAGAGAGATGTAGACTTGAGCGATTCGGATAGTGATAAATTCGACGATTAGACTTGTGCGATTGGGTAGTGGGACAAAATTCTAGGATAGAATCCATATGTTCTCGTCCATTCTGGATAGAAGATATGGTTTATTGGGTTTTGCTGCATTTAGATGGAGTTTGAATATTATTATTGAAAGACCTTCCATAAAATGAGGATTGCTTCTGAATACTTCGCTGATGATGTTGGTTGATGTGAAAAAATACGATTTTGGCCAACTGAATAATAAAATAAGGCGTACAGTGCTGCATGTCCTCCCTCACCCAGAGTTGAAGAATCCATATTTAACTTTGGAGATCCATTTCGGCATTTGGTGCCTCAGGCTACCAAAAGTTTAATTATCAACCTGTAGCGCGTCCCTTCGCGTCATCTAAATCGGCGCGTTCTCCCCCAAGAATTAATCAATTTCTTAAATTCAATTCAATTCAATTCGTCATCAACTTCTGCGATTTTAATCCCAATTCAGTCCAGTAAACAATTTATTTGTGAATCTGTTTGCATGTATTGAAGTTCATAATTCTGTGTCGAAATTCGGACAATCTGCTTTAGCCGACGAAGAGTCCTAGCCCCTCTATCTGACGAGCTTTATTGGAGCCTCATTGAAACTGGCTACAATGGTCAATAAATCTTCTGAGCCAGGGGTTTACTCTGCAACTTACAGTAATGTATGCGCCTCTAGAATCTGTGGCCAAGGTCCGCTCGAAACTTCTGGAGCTAATATTGTCGGCAGGTTCCCGTGTATGAATATCTATTTGGAGAAAGTCTCAAAGAGCATGGTAAGTCTTTCAATGTTGCCGCATTATCTGCAAAGCTTTTACTAACCTTCAACAAGTTATGCGCCGTCGACATGATGATTGGATTAATGCAACACATATTCTAAAGGCTGCCGGCTTTGACAAACCTGCCAGAACGAGGATTCTTGAAAGAGAAGTTCAGAAAGAAGAGCATGAAAAAATTCAAGGTGGATATGGCAAATATCAGGGTCCGCACATATTGACGAATTACAATGAATGAAGGGCTAATGGTCGGTTAGGCACATGGGTTCCTCTCGAAAAGGGACAGGCTTTGGCACAGCGAAACAATGTATATGAGAAACTTCGCACCATTTTCGAATACACCCCTGGTGAACTTAGCCCACCACCTGCGCCAAAACATGCAACAAACAAGCCTAAAGTTCCAAAGAAACCTGCGGTTCCGAAATGGGTAACAAGTGAGTTGAATGATCTTCGGCCTTATATTGGAAGGCATTACTCACAAAATAGAACCAGTGCCTGTTCCGCCCCGACAAGTCGAAGAAAACTACGATAATATCAGCTCCCAATTGAACGACGATGAAAGTGTTCCGGATGATATAACTGTAGCTTCGGCGTCATATATGGCTGAGGATGACAGGTACGACATGTCGCAACCTCCCACCGGACATCGAAAGCGCAAGCGCAACGGTGAACGAGACGATTTTCAACGTGAAGAGCCAGAGGATGTTCTACGACAGGCTCATATCATGTGGGCTGACGAATTACTTGACTATTTCATGGCACCTCCTACAGACATGAGTCTAGATAGGAAGCCGGAGCCACCCATAAATTTTCAACCAGACTTTGTTATCGATACGGACAACCATACCGGTTTGCATTGGGCTGCAGCAATAGGTGACGTTGAAGTTATGAAACAACTCAAGAGGTTTGGTGCAAACGTTGTCGCAAGGAATGTTCGCCAAGAGACTCCTCTGATGCGTGCAGTGCTTTTCACAAATGGTCTAGACAAACAGAGCTTTCCAGCGATTGTCGCAGAGTTAATTGGTACTGTATATGAAGTTGATTCATACGGTGCCACAGCTTTACATCATGCAGCAGCTACAACTATCAGTCGGCAGAAGCATCAATGCGCTCGTTATTATTTGGATGTCCTCTTGGAGAAGATCAATGAGATGTTCAACCCAAACGAGATCCAACGGATTTTAGATGCACAAGACGTAAATGGTAATACTGCAGTGCATATTGCAGCTAAAAACAAGGCTCGCAAATGTGTTAGAGCTTTGATGGGGCGTGGTGCGGCGACAGATATCGTGAACAATGAAGGTATCACGGCCGAGGAACTCATCCATGAATTAAATGAACAGAGGAAAGTTGAACGGCATCACCAAGCTTCCTCATCACCTTTCGCACCCGATTCCGCACGGCACATCTCATATCATGACGCTCTTGAAAATGAACCACCTCATCGCGGAGTTGCCCACATATCTGAAGCAGCTATGTCAGTCAAAAACAGTGCAGAGCCCCTCATCCTCGAACGACTTAATGCTCTTGCCTGTTCTTTTGATGATGAACTCGCCGAAAAAGAAAGTCATGAAGTAGCCTGCAACCGACTTCTCAATCAAGCCCACGTGGAACTCGCTGGTGTTCGCCTTCAAGCCCGCCAATTGATTGACGTAGAAGAAGATGACAAAACGGTCGCAGAGGCACAAGCGCGTCTCACGCAATTACAAAATAGGGTTGCATCGCTAGTCGAACAACAGCAGCAGCTTCTCCTTTTCACAAGAGCACAGCATGAGCAAGGTAAAATGAATGGGCACGGAGATATGGGCGATGATGAGACAACGAAGGCTATTTTGGCGAAAGAATTGAGTGAGCAGATAGCTAGGAGGCAGCTTCTTGCACAGGAATATCTAAGTGCGTTGAGTGTTGCGGGTGTCAGCGAGGAGGGAGAAGCATATAAGAGGCTAATTGTTAGTACGATTGGCAGCGAGATGGATATGAGTGACGAAAATTTGGATAATTTGATTGAGCAGTTGGAAGAGACAGAGAACGGAAGGGAAGGAGAGGTCATTGAGATGGACGAGCTATAGAATACTAGGTGTTGCATTGGAGGCGTTTGGCGGTGCGTAATGAAGACGTACAATATGTTATATGGGCGTTCAGAATGGTCAATACAGGAAATGATAAGGGTGGGTTTTGAGCCATGGATTTTGGTAAGGCGTTTTCGGCTATGTCGGCGGTTCACCATGACTTGGGGTCATAGGCAAATGATGTATATGCTAGGAAATTCTGAGACTTTATCCATATGTACTTATTTCACATATGCTCATATTATACAACCTTTTGGAATACAACCTGAAGCTGCCAATACCTCAACAAACCCCTAACTGTTGGGGTATAACACACCGCAGCAGGCTCAGTGCACTCTCCACATTCTCACAAAGAAAACGCAGCTTGTTCGGAGTGCTTATTAGGAATGGAGCATTCTTTGTTTGCCTAAAGATAATAAGACCTAGAGACAAGGAAAAGCTCCCATCATTACGTTTTACCGTATTATATCAGGTTGGATATTCCAAGTGGCTGCATCACATGTTTCTTCTGTTTCTTCTTAGAAGATGTTGGCATTGCTGCTGTAGTATATGTTTATACTGCTCAAACGCTTAAAGAGATTCACTTCGTGTATTCGTCTTATATCTATGGGCTATGATAAAAGTTTCGGCTACCGATAATTGGTATTCTATGTCATCTCATCATAATGGTAGATCGAGGTGATTTCGGTGAATATCAGAGCAAATCATTTCACCATTTGCAACAAAATACGCGCTTGATCATGGTAATGTAATAAAATTAATAAAATTAACACTAAATTACAATAATCAAAGTACGGTTGTTGGAATATAAATTTCCATTCGGATTCCACACCTGTCTTTTCTTTTTCATTGCAAGACAACCACACATTCAACTTTAGAGATCTACAGATTTCTAATACAAAATCAATCAACTTGACAATTGTTTGTCAAGTTACTTGCTGCATTTATCAAATCCTCTTGCGGTATCCAGAAACTTCAACACCATTTGGTTGCTATCAACACTGTCGCAGAGCAACCTCGAATCGATCTATTTCAGTATCACCGGCGAGGTACATAACAAACCATTGTACTTGCCGCCGCCATAATTTAACCTCTCAAAAGAAAACCCCTGCCGTATTACGATCTATAAACACTCGAGATGGCAACTCCGATCAAAGACCAAAACCTTACCACTCAACGAGGTCTTCGCCTACGAAACGTGTCTGGACTCGCAATTACATCCAAGCATGCTGCCGAATGCTTCGTTCTTTTCTCCAAGCTTCCTCCAGAACTACAGCTCCTTGTATGGGAATACGCAGTTCTCAACCTCCGACGACGCATTGCAAAAGTCGACTATCTTCGATCATCTTCAGTCTTTGTTAGGACACCAAGACCCTTTCCCACCTTATACAGCGTGTGCCAGGATGCGCGCGCAATGTTTTTGAAGAAATATGAATTCGGCTTCACCTGGCTTTTTCTCAGGGCCAACTTCTTCAACCCCGATTTCGATATCGCGTACTTGCCACAGCTGGTTCCTGCATCCCTCCCATTCGGAGTCGATGGTCCTAATATCAAGAATATGGCCATTGCGCCTTTGAATCATGGTCTTGGGTTGCCGGCCTCGTTGAACTTGCTTGTTATTGCTTTGTACACCATCTACGAACATGTTAAGCATCTCTATATCGTGCTACCCATACCTGAAGGGCGCAGACAAGTGGATAATCTTGAGGGTGTGGTCAGGTTAGCGCTCGGCGAAGCTTTTATCTCCTTTTACGTTAATAATCCTGGTTCTGGACCGAAGAAAGATCTCACCATTACGTACGTTGATGAGGCTATGATTGAGGAGATGGGAGAACTGAAGTAGAGAGCTGCTGCGTAAGCAAAGGGTGGATACATGCTTTTGCTGGGCTATTCAATGTGATTGAGATGTTAAAACGGCGAGGTAGAGTTACGATAGAGTACAGCAGATTCGTAGGACAAGAGCAATAAAAAAAACCACGATATCAATATAATCGTTTTCTCTTTACTTGATATAGTGATGATGCTAGTGGAAAGTGAATACGTACAAAAATATACATTTATCCTTGCGGTGCCGGCTAGGCTGACGATCAGCAAATCATCCTCAAACCTCCAATTTCCACAATTGAACAGTTGATTGTTTGGATTTGACTTAAGAATTCAAATAATCTTTAGACTTCGAGATTCTATATTTCAAATTTCAAATTTCCAAACTTCTGAATACAGCTAATTGATTCACCAGGTGTTTGTTCAAGTTTAATCTCGAGATTCAAAAAACATCTTTATGGAGGCGCTTAGATCGGAGTATATCATCGCTTTCATTAAACTCACACTTGAGAAGCCAGACTTTGCTTGGCCTTATATGGTATTACAAAGGCGGGCGAGATTATGGTAATTTGATTTCACTACATCGCAGATGGTTGGACCAAGCCAGCCTGGCCGACTCGGAGACCACAACGTGAAATTTCAATATTCATGAGCATATTTCAAAAACATTTTCGAGAAATTCAAATTGATCAATTTTGAGAACAGGAAATCTTCGGTGCACCTAAGCCACACCCTATAATTTGGAACCTTCAATATTCTTATGTGTCGAATCAATTTCTGCGTTCGAGCTTTGATTGTCTGCAACTGCACGATCCACCACAGCAACTCCGGACTTGATCATTTCGAGCCATTTTGGGTCAATCTCCTCTTCACTGAGATAGGGCGAAAGATCAGCTCCTTTCGTACGATCCGTAATTGAGAACCCAAGCCCAAGATATGCCCATCTGATACGTTAGCAAATTCTTATTGATATTCAATGTGCTCCCACTCACGGATTGTATTTATTCTGGTACGTGATGTTGTAATCCTCGTACCTGGGATTTTCAATAACTTGCATGTAGTGCAATGAGCTTCCGGGAAACACGGCGTTGACTCGTCCAGTCTCATTATCTATAATTTTGTCAGCAATCGAACGTAGTTATACCGAAGAATTCCGGAAGAGCATACTCCTATACCATGCCCGACAGTTTGAGGACCACACGGTTCGCTTCATGAATTCTTGTGTATGCGCATTGAACAAATCTGTGATATCTTGCTTTGGCGCAATAGACTTGATGAATTCATTCTGCATCTTCTTGATGAACTTAACAGCATACTGAGCCACTTCACCAAGGGGCCCCATCACTGATCCGTTCTCGACCGGCCACGAAGGACCAATAAAAGTAATGAAATTTGGCATATTTGGCACAGTGATACCTGTACCTAGGTTAGCAAGTTATAAGGCTGATGTGGCTCAGCCTACCAAGATATGCTTCTGGATTTAGCTTCCATTTCTCCCTGAGATCAACGCCATTCTGACCAATGACAGGAAAACGCGGTCTGTAGGTTAGATCGAATCCAGTAGCACATATTACAGTGTCCACCTTCCGAGCTTGGCCTTCCTCATCAATGACCGAGTCTTCTGTGAGTTCTTTGACAGCCGAAAAGTGAACATCGACATTTGGTTCCTGGATTGCTCTCATATAAGGATCGCCTAGACAATTAGCCTAATGCGAGCATTGATCGGTCTCACTCACCAGGAGTTACTCGCCGACATCCCACGGAGAATTTGGGAGTTATGCCTTGCAAAATTCGCTTATCGCGAATGAATTCCTCCATCCTCTTGCTGAACATTTCTCGGGCTTCCTTCTGAGAAGGACTATCTTCAAAGAATAAACTCCACATAGCGTTCATTTGATCTTCCTTGGACTTGGCATGCTCTACAAGTCGTGGTATGTTACTCCTAAAGTTTTCCCGCTCATCTTCCGTGTAAGCGACTTCGTCGCCAAGGGTTCCCCCGATAGCAACGAACCAAATCGCCGTTCGTATGTATGTATCGATGTGCTTGACATGAGGCTGCATAGTAGGTAGGGTCTGAATAGATGATGCCCCTGAGCCGATGATCGCGATTGATTCTTTTTCCCATTGTGCTTCCTGGTAATCCTCTGGCCATCTTGCGGTGTCTGCATGTTTTAGTATATTATAGGAAGATGGAGTCGAAGGACTCACGAATGACTTTGCCTTTGAACTTGTCAATGCCTTTGATGTCCGGAAATTTGAAGTTATTCAGTATCCCTGTGGCGTGCAACAATAAGTCGCAGGTTTCTTCAATATGCTTGACCCCACTATCCGTTTTCTGGTCAAGTTTAACTCTCCATTTTCCATCGTCTTCATTCCAGTAACAGCCAACAACCTCTGTATTAAAGGTCATATACTTTCTAAGATCGAAGGTCTCGCAGACTTTATCCAGGTACTTCCTAGAACATCAATGATTCAGTATTTGCCTTATAAGAAGATGAGTAGGAGGAAATTGCAAATGGCTTCATGAATTGGTAAGTGTGACGAAGTGTGCAGACTGGGTTCGAGATTGGAATGGTCAAATCAAAATACTAAATAAACTCACCATATATCAAAAGATTTGCTCGAATGTAGTGGCCAATCGGGACTTATAGTATCCTAGTCAGCAGGATGTAGTGACACAGCTCAGAAGACCTGTATTGTATGTATTGTTTCAACTGGACTTAGAAAACTCGAGATATCAATCACATTACCGGAATCATTAGCGATAGCATGAAAGAAGATTGGGAAGAAAGTGGCTCTCACTTCAGTGCAAAATTATAAGTATAAGCATGCGAAGGAACATCACAGGCTGCACCAGGATACCTATTTTCAAGCCATGTCCCACCAATATCTCCGTTCTTCTCATAGATGACATGTTCAACACTGCCAAGAGTGTATCAGCATTGACCCAGCATTTGTGATGGGCATGTTATTCTCAGAGTCTTCGTACTTTTCGCATGATTTTTGTATATGATATGCCATCAAAATACCTGATACTCCTGCCCCAATGGTAAGAACATTCAGGCGTCTATTCTTCGGGTCACAAAATGTGATATCTGGAATTTGGTACCCTTTAGCAGGCACATTGAACGGATGAGTATCATGAACGACTTGCTGGAGATCATCGAGCGCCATGTTGATGAATATGATATTTGAGATCGAGGTTCAATTTGTTAAGTAATATGCACTTCTCTAGAATCCGGATGTACCGGATCTGAAGTGGAAATTTTGAAGGAAGAAATAGAAACAAGTCCAGATAGTACGTGCAATACATTTCTCCTCAAGCTGTGCAACAGAAATTCGAAGATGATGAGGTAATAACCCCGCACCTATAAGATGGTCATGGACTCAATCTTCGAAGATATTTAGGTAAATGGACCATTTGAACTGCCTAAGTTGGAGATTGTGCGAAAATAATTACTTTATTAAGAGTGCATCTACAACGGCAAACACAAATCAAACCGACGAATCTCTGTATCATACGATAAATGCCACCGCAATTTATCCCGTCTCTATTTAACCTCAAACCTTAGCATTTGGGTAAGAATTGTGCAACCGTTGATCATCGAAAAAGAACTTTCTCTCTCTTCCTTTTTGTGAGCATCTTGAAGTCAGTGTGAAAAAAAAAAATGATGTTAGGGAACAAGATATTAATCACGGATCGTGACAGAACAAGTTCTTGTATTACAATATTATGTTGTCATTGAAAATATTAGATATTGACAGAATAGAATAAAGACGACGATGATGATGATGGCGACGATGATGGCTGACGATACAGTAGCAGAATAATACATAAGTACAGTAATCGTACATCCCAGTCTAGTCATCTTAGTTGCCACGCTAAGCGGTTGGTGCATTTCATAGACCAGACTAGACTTTTAATAAGTCCCCACAATCCAGTAACTTTGTCTCCACTCACTCCGTACCTACATCCACGGAGAACGGCTTCCATTATCTCACACAACTTCTCCATCAACAACGATAACAATTCCATTACAACTATTTTTATTTCCTTCAATACTTAAGTACTGTTATTACATATACACTCCTATTATTTACCTATGTAATATTCCTTCTAAGATATTTACTCATTCAAAATCTATTCTTTCACAATCGCTCAATCATTTCTCTACATTGCTCTTTCAGCACCCCCAACCTAACAACTTTCCTAACTTTCAACACTGTTCCTTAAACTAACAGACTCTCCGAGAACAATTATGGCGGCGACAGTAGATTTAGATAAGCCGGGCAAATATCCTATTGTTCTCGGTGATTCCTTGCTGAGAAATTCGCCAAACAATGTTTATACTGGTATTCGATGTAAGGGCTCATATACTTATCCTGAAGGACAATAATTTACTGATAATTTGTTAGACAACCATAAGCCGGAGGCACCATCGGACGACTTCATGCCTTCTGCACAACTAAGACCTTCCTCAGATGCAACTTCTTCAAATTATGACCTAGGCCTTACCAATAACACTGAAGAGGATTATACATATACTGGTGCGCGGACGATGGGCGATGGCCAATACGTACTCATTTTCGATCCGATTAAAAAACATTTTGTTCTCGACCGGATAGATTCAACATTCGAAATGAATTTGACAAGTACACCATGGAACGACGATGAATCCCTACTACAATCACAATATACACAATTGGAAGCAGTGCAAGGGCCGAAGGAAGAGCCCAAGCCCAAAGCACCGCCCAAAAAAACCCCTAAAGGAAAAAATACAACAGCAACAAAAGCAAAGGCGGCCCCGCGGGCAAAAGCAGAGAAGGCAAAGAAGGCAAAGCCACCAGTTCGCGAGCCAACACCAGAGCCAGAAGAGGACTCGGACGACGGACTTACTGTCGAATATCCTGATGGTCCACCTTCACAGCAACAATATGAGTACAGAACTCCCCCAATCATCCGGCGTGAGCCGAGTGAAGAAATCAGTGACGAGGATGAAGATGCTGAACACGAAATTTATGAAGAGCGAAATCAGGATGTGGACGTTTTGAAGTTACCTAGCCCAATTAATAATCATGGAGGTCTGAGCGATGAAGATATCGACATAGATTTGGAGGCCGAATTAGAGCAAGCACTGGCTGAGGAGAACGCAGATACAGGCGCAGATTCGAGCAGTGAGAGTGAGGAAGAATAGGATCTGCGGGTCCATGTCGAGAGATGCTTTCGCGAAAGAGGCGTTGGGTGTGTTTTGCATGGAGACTTACGAATGGACATGTTATTTGTACATATTGGCGTAATCTGCGACCTCGCGCATTCACCATATAGTACCTGGCAAGCAACGCATTTAAGAATAGAAACATCAATGGAACGCTAATTGAAACTAACTGAAAATAATCCTGACTTGTAGATACTTACGCTGTGGTTAACTTCACACTGTTTAACATTTTTGGCTGATGTGGTTGCATAGATTCTTGTTCTTTGGCCTGAATCAGGATTGGCCACTTCATTCTATACAAAGAAAAGGATTCCATTATTAAGAAATTCGATTTCAGTTACAATGCACCACTAATGCTGCATTTCTTTTCAAACAATAGGGTGGACGATGAGGACATGAAGCTACATTACTGGCTTGGGCATGGTATGAAGTTTCATTTCATTCAGGTGTGAGATTCAAAGCTCTCACAACCATAGTTCTTTCAGGCTTCCTTTTATGCTCAAAAGTTATTGTGACCGCATGCGGAAAATCTCTTTGACAGTCATACCTTACAAAGAGCATTGGTTCACTATATGATTTTGTCTTTTAGGTTGAAATAATACATTGATTCTCTGCTGGTTTAAAAGGCGTGGTGAGATCTATCCTTCGTGTTATCCAAGGCAGGAAATCGGCAATGGCAGACAACCAGGACGAAGCCACGAGAGAGCGGCTTAGACAACAGGAAGAAGAATATGAGCAACGGAGAATAGCTTCTTTGGGCCCTGAGGCTCGAGCTGCACACTATAGACTAGTGGAAGAGCAGCGTAACCAGCAAGCAAGAGCTGATGGAAATGCTCTTAATCGAACTCTAGGCGCATTGAGGGCCCCTTTACAACAGGCTAGAGAGGTGTTCAATCAAGCATTTAAGAGAAGACATGAAGATGACACGGCAGTTCAAGCAAGGAATAGAAGACACGAATTTGAATTGCGTCGACAAAACAATGAGAGGGAGGCTATTGCAGCTCGAGTCCGATCTACGGCCGCTGAGAATCGTGAAACTAGAGCACAAGATCTTCTTGAATCCGTTTTTAGAGATCTTCAGTACCTTTACCTGCATCCGCTAGAACTGGAGAATTTGGATCCATATCCAGAGCTACTTACAACTTATGCATATAGGGCGCGTTGGGACGCAACGTTTGCCATATTGCGCCCAAATGCCATGGCCATCATAACGTTGTCAGCTGCCTTCCGTGAGGCTTTGACGACCCTTGGAATCACGCAAGAGGACGACATCCAACAGCGACGACTCGCTGAAGAAGGGCATGAATTGCACCCGTTTATTGCCACATGGGATGCATTTGTGGACAAATTGCGACAGGAAAGAAACAGCATCGTAGGCTTCGCCTTGGCTCGACGTATACGATATATCGATGTTTACGAAAAGACCGCGAGGATAGAGCGAGGAGCAAGAATTAGCCGAGTAATCTACGAGAGACTCGAGGGGCTAGCAGACCCCCATGATGTATACCGGAAGGAAGATGGAAGACTAGCAAGATGTCTTTACAAGTCAGAGCTTCCAAAGACCCCGGAAGTGCCAATTAAAACGCTCAGTTCTAATATCTATCGTCCTAGCAACTTCCAAAATCACTATAAACCAGACTATTGGCCGGAGAATTGGGAATATCCACCTGTAGACATGCAACACCCATGTCGAAAATGGGGAGTAAATTGGCCCAGATGTGCTTCTTGCAATAGGCGGACAGGGCCATCTGATCGCCCTGATCAAAATCCCAGTTGCGCCTGCGATCCTCGTAACATCAAGGAAACTATACTGATAGAAATCTGCCAATATAACGAGTTTGAGAGAGGGAGAATCAATCGTGGAGTAAGGGCCCTCCAGAAGATCGCAAGGGGTACATTGATTGGAGAATACCTTGGAAAATTCGTACCTCTCAATACTCAAGAAGAGCATGGTGACCAGATATATTCCATCGAATTCGACGGCCCTCCTGTGGTTGATAAATTCGGGCGCAAATTGGAAAATGATCCCGATGCCGTGTCCCAGATACCACTGCAAGATGCACCGCCTATAGCATCCCTCCTCGGCGGAGAGCTCGGGTCGTGGGGGAGATTCATCAATGCACCATCTGGGGGACAAACAACAAACGTCTCCATTATTTCGGATGTCTTCGCTGGAAAGAATCGCATTATGATCAAAGCTATCAGAGATATAAAATTTGGTCAAGAATTAGTGGCTGATTACGGGGGTAGTTATTGGCAGGAACCATTAGATCAGGTCAATCGAACGTAGTTATACCGA
>JWJA01005045.1:0-14709 GCA_000812885.1 Lanzia echinophila
TTGGTCTCACCAACCTCGTGACTTGCAAACCCACACCTCAAACACCTCCTCCTCCTGGAGAGATTAATTACCGCTCCTCACTCACGCTCGCCAGTCCACATCTATCATTCCTAGCCTATGTCGTGGGCTTTCCCCTGTGTGAAATTCCCGGCTTCACAGAAGTTCCCGGCAACTACACCGAGACTGTACACCAATACCCGAACGCCACGTTACCAACCTGTATCAACGAATGTCGGGCGGCATATCCAGCTTGCAAAAGCATAGCATTTCATGCGCGGTACGAGGAATGTCTGTGGTATGATCAGAGGGTGGATAAGACGCAGTTGTATGAAGATGATACGAGTGAATTTGTGCATTACGATTTGCTTTGTCCGACGCCGACTTGTGGATAGAGCGGACAGCGATGCTTGTGATGGATTTGCATTCAAGTCTATCGGAGGTGGATGTTATGACATGCTGTATGTCAGGAAAGCCAAGAATGAAATTTAATATACTGAACGAAATGGTGGTGAACTATTGATTCTCATTTTGATAGAAAAGATTAGAATGTTCATTAAGCTGAATCACCGTATTAGCTCTCACTTGGTACTTCATATCACGTTTAGAATCATTCTTCAGGTGCTTAGAAAACATAATGCTTGATTTTCAACTCTGGCAAGCAGCCTCAGTGGGCCTTCTCTATAAAATGCCTTGAGAGGCCGGCCTTTACGCCGCTAGCGTGGTCAGCTTGATTAGCAATGAAGCTTTTACTTACACATACCATCTACTCACTCTCAAATTATCAACAATCTGTGGCGACCTCATGTCCAATCCGGTACAATATTCAGTTTGTGATTGCTGTCAAGAAATAATTTATACAAATTGTTGAAAGAAAGTCGGACGCAGAAAGTCTAAATGGGCTGGAACCCCCCCTGGCTAAATCCCTCCTGTTTGAATCCCCCCTGATTGAATTCCTCCTGTTTGAACCCTCCCTGGCTGAAGCCCTCTGGTTTGAACCCCCCTTGGCTGAAGCCCTCTGGCTTGAACCCTCCCTGGCTAAAGCCCCCTTGGCTGAACCCCCCTTGGCTAAACCCCCCTTGGCTAAACCCATTCTGGCTTAACCCACCCTGGTTAAACCCCTCTGCATTCCAAAGTTCTACCCGAGCTGTCTTGATACCAGTGCCTAGATCTTGATCCAACGCATCAACATAATCGTAAGCCTCAGTACGCTCAATAACCAGCCTCTCGTAACAATCGGCGGCTCCTAAGCGCCACTCTGGTAAGGTCACTGGCTCTGGGGAATCGCTGTAAGTGAAAACATATTCATAGTGTGGAAGTGACTTTGGAAGTTTCTTTCCATGACCATCACTCTTTCTGCGGATATAGTTGTCCCCTTGTAAGCCAATTGGTCTGTAATTCAACTTCTCTGGATCCTCCTCCGTGTGCTTAACACGGAACCCCACTACAGGATGGATGTACTCGAATGTTTCTCCTTTTCCCACAGCGTAGCGGCCTGGCGTCCGTGGCTTCGATCCATTCGCCGTATAAGCTAGGGTAAAACTATCCTGTAACTCTCCGGTACCCCAGCCATATCGCCTGTGCCCATCATAGGGCTGATCTTGAAATACTTGAGTGGCTGCTGATATTGCCGATTTACCAGTCCGGAATGGCAAATGTAGAATCGATTTGGCCCAACTTTCTTTCTTTTGCTCCTGGATCTGCTCCTCGATCTTTTTGGCGCGGAAGTCCCGCGCTTCATTGAGTTTCCTGAAATTGGACTGGCGACCGATCCAATCACGCTTGATGGTATCCTCATTGATAGAAACATGTCCTTTGAGCTGATCTAACATCCATGCAAAAGTGATGCTAGACATTTCTTCCATGTTGTCTTTGTTTTGCAAAGTATCGCTGGATCCTCCACCAATGTGGATGTGGTAGCCGGGAAACCATACCTGCTGCAAGACCATCCTGCCCTCTGCGAGACTTTGTTTCATTTTCTGGCTTTCCTCCATTTCGACGAGTTTCTTGGTAGTTTCGTTCCTGACTTCAATTATGCCTCTCAACTTATTCATGTCAAGGTCCTTATCACCAACCATATCACTCCAGTCTTTCCAAGCCGCATCGGATAATACTCGTTGCTTCTTCACGTCCTCGTCACTATACTCCTTGTAGTCCTTGACGTAGTATAGAGTGGGACTGAAAGCCTTGCGATGTTCGTCGAGAGCTAAAGCCTGGAACGCATGTAAAATATCTGTGTTATGAATTAGCGTTTGTTCAAAGTCTACTTCCCATGGAAGTATGATACTCACTGGGAGATAGTCCAACGTTGTGCCATTCTGGTTTAGCAGTCCATGAAAGCCACTGTGGTAATTCCATTCCCATCACCTCTGGCAATCCCAAAGCCCCGACTGTATCAAAAACTCCAACTACCTCTACTTCCATCGACTCCAGAGTCTGAGCCCACTGACCATGAGCCTGATATTTCCAAACCAGTTCATCTTTGTTTGGACGATCCTCAGGTGGTGGCTGCGGGTCGGCGAGTTTTCCTTCCTGCCAATCGTAGTACAAAACACTACCATAGAATCGCTGCCCCGGCTCTTTCAGTTTCACTTGCTTATAGAGCCCCCATAGCGTTGGGAAATCATTCAGTTGGCGTTTCTCACAGATCCCGATGTCTGAAATCAGTCCCGCAATCGCTCGGGCTGTGTAGGCGCCTCTGGAGAAGCCAAAACACATGATCTTGTCTCCGGGATTCCAATTGAGAACGCAGAAGTTGTAGGCCTCGATCACATTTCCTTCCAAGCCTTGACCCACCGCACCCTCCAAGCTGGGACCTAGTCCGACCGAAGTGGTGCCAACACCAGAATCATACCAAACCACTTGCTGCCACGGCTTGTGATCTTTCGGATCCGTACCAACGCTATTGATGGCGCGACAGAGTCGGGTAACATTGGAAGGACAGTTTTCTTTTCCAGACACAGCCGACTGCCATGTTCCGTCGCAGCAGATAATAATTCGTTTGCGAGGAGGTACAAGATTTGAGTCGCTTGTCCTTTTTTCGGTTTGGTTGAAAGTCATTTTGGATAAGCAGAGAAGAATTCAGGTTTGCATCGTCAGTACACGGGTGTTCCCGACATATTTATGTTGTTATTTCCCATAACTATGCCTCGGTGGTCGTCTCCTTTCTTTCACGTTGAACTAGTTCTCCGTCGCCATAATCACCTTTTCCACTTTCCGCATGAAACTATTGGGTTGGAGAACAGCTATTCACTTCGTATACCTATCCATGTCCAAGAAAAATCGTCTATTGATGCTTTTAGGATAGCGGGTCCCAGCTGAACTCATGATAATTTTCCCAAGTAAGAGATAAATGCCACTCTATTGAGTGATTCTGGCTAGCAATCTCCTACCATCAATTTTACTGCCTCAGCCTGCCATGTTCCAATGATAATTCAGCTACTCCACTCTCGGGGGGTCTAGCCCGATTTGACCACCAATCAACAAGGTTCAATATCGATGGAGAAAGGTACATGGCATGATGGGAAGTTGAATTCGCTATTGCTAGAGCATGCGTACGACTGACGATAACGAATAAGCTGAAATGGTGAATGGTGGCGTAAATGGAGGTGTGACATGTACGTGATAATGGAAATATAACGAATACTAGAGAGTGAAGAGACGCTTTCGGAGTTTTTTTGCAACATTGATTAAACCTGACCAGGAAAGCGATGCTAGCTGTAACAACTTCTCAATCGGAATTGATGTAAATTGTCTCTAACATACTGTATGGTTGAATTGGATGTTTTTTCTCCCCATCCATAACTTTATACGAAGGACAGCACAAACGTTATGAATAGTTGCACTTTCATAATTGCATAAATCTCCGTGGATTGTACCGTAATCAGCAATTCAATTACTGAAAGTATTATTGCAACATTTTTCAAATAGGGTTTAAACATTCAAATGCAACAATTTAAACATCTTCTTTTGGGAATTTGATATTTCGAAATAAGTCGAGACTTTGGAGTTATTAATGAATTGCTGCACTTGCTGATTGATGCTGTAAATACAAACATCTTCGTCGAAGGTTCATTATTCCTACCATTTGGGTTTTCTGGTGCCTGTGGGGAGTAGTTCCATTGGTGTGTTGCTAATGATATTTCAGTATTCCGGAGGGGGCATTTAGTAAGGATTGCTTATTCGATGATATTTTCTATGGAAGATCGTATTATCCGACTGAGTTGGCCACGCTAGCCTAGCGGACTTGTGCCATGGCTAGTATCACTGAGGCTTTCTTTTGGAAAACAAATATCGACACTATACTTTTCATCATTTGCAACAAACATGTTTTAAAGAAAACTATCTAGAAGCGATCGTTACAAGTATAAATCATGGACAGTTACCCTCCAACGATAGTACCATCGTCATCAAGAACAATCCAACCAAGGAAAAGAATTCTGAAAGCTCAAGCTAAAACATGATCACAAATCAATCATCACCAAAAAATGAAATCCTATCCCCCCTCCCATGTATCTCCAACGCTTCTCCATATCCAAACTAGTTTCCACCTGCGTCAAATGTATTGGAAGCAGTACTGAAGGTACCTCCATTCGTAGTACTATTAATCATTCCTCCCATCTGTCCAGTACCTCCACCAGTACCATTCATACCTCCCATTCCTTGGATCTGATTCTGAGATCGAGAATTGCCCACAACACCATGAACACGTCTCATGTGCTCTCTAAGTTTATCGGGTCGGGAAAGTCCTTTACCATGACTGCGAGAACATCCGCGCACAGTACAGAAAATGCTTCCTGTTCCACGACGTCTTCCATGGACGGAGTCAATGTGACGGAGACGATCTTGCGAACGTGTGAAGGTGATGGTACAGCCGGGGTGGGAACAGGCGTAGCGACCTGTGGTGGGGTCGCGGGAAGGAAGGGGGGTGGTGGGAGTGAGAGTATGGTTGTTGGAGGGGTGGCGTGTAGGTGTGGTGGAGGCTGTAATGGCTGTGGTGCGGTGTGTAGTGGCAAATGCTATCCCGATGGGTATAGTTGGAGGAGAGATGTTGTTCATGTGATCGAATACATTCTCGGTGTTGAGTCCAGCGATGACTTGGAAATCATTTCTCGCATCGTCCGCATGTATGACAGTGGATCCCCGCCTCACCAACAGCCTCAAAAAAAATAAAAATTAGTAAAAAAAAAAACCTACCCATCCTCAACGCCCTCTCCAAACCCAAACACAGGGTCAGAAAGCGCATCAAGAGAATGGTACGTGGCATCCAAAAATGCAGCCCAATATGCATCATCGAACATTGGGTTGGCTAGAGAATAATCCGACATTGTGGCGTTCTGCAGGTTGAACCAATCGCTTGTTGAGATAGGTGAACTCGGTGAGGAAGGGGCGACCAATGACAGTCTCGAGTGATAAGGCTGTGATTTTGCGTTGCAAAAATGGGCGAGAAGGTGTGCGAAAGAGGGGGGAATTGAGATGGGGAGCAGGATGGGTATATGTATTGAGGAGTGATGAATTTGGGGTGTACAGGGGTTGTGCCCTTTTTGCATCAGCCTCCCCGTGGTAGTATCTACGAGATTGGAACAGTACAAGGCTCACGAGATAAATCTAATTCAATCTGAGTAAAAGAATTTGATTGGATATAGATTTCTAGATAGACACGAGTCTCAAAGTTGCAAAAAGAATTGGAACAATAGAAGTGCTTTATTCAAGGATATCGGGGAAACCTCTCAAACATGTAGTGTAGATAGCACTATTAGATTCAAAAACCGCATAGTCTCATACTGTAATTAAGACCCTTAAATTGTGATTCTCATCACAGTTGATATGGAATTTCAAATACGCAAAAAGAGTGACTTGCATTCCAGTATCCAGCAAAGCTAAACCAATTCTCGAAGATTTCGAAAGGATCAACGCACACTAAACATCCTCAACCTCTCCACCAAATACTAAAGTCGCAGCACAAAACAAGTTAATTCCAAAATCAAAAACCAAAAACCTCTCTCATCCCCCCCTTTCCATCCCGTGAATCTAGAGAATGCCTTCTGTAAAATAGATCTCGCAGTAATCTAAAGTCCATGCGCATTTCTCAAGTGTTCTCTAAGTTTATCCCTCCTACTGTAACCAGACCCAACACCCTTTGGACATCCTGCAACGTGGCAGAGATGAAGCACGTTTGCTCCGGTGAGGTGGCGTGAGTTCATGTGTCGATTTAAGTCGGATGGACGACCAAATGTCGCGCCACAGCCTGGGACTAGGCATAGAGTGCGTGGTCTAGCAGAACGTCGGTTACGAACAGGGCCGGGGATAGTGGTAGCCTGGACAACTGGTATAGTGACGGCAGTTGCGGCGGCTGGCATGGCGACGGTGGTTGGGGTACTCGGGGTATCTGCGGTCGGCATATTGGTTGATAGGTAGGAATTGTTGACGTCGAAACCGAAGTTCTGGTCGAATGCTCCCATGTTTCCCATGAGTGAATCTCCGCCTTGGAGGAAGACGTTGTCACACCCATGCTGCATGAATTGTTGTCCCATTGCCAGTGCCATGACTGCATCTCCATCGTTCAAGTTGGTGTTGCCGAATGCGGAGGTAGAACCCACAGTGTTGTTACCATATTGCATATGGTTTAAGTTGTTGTAAAATACAGGCGGGAAAGTCATGGGGCTACCGGCAATCCCCATGTTCGTTCCCACATTGCTATGGCCACAATTGGTGCATGGCATTGCCATGCTGAATGGTCCAAATCCATTCTCATTGGCGGTTATGTTTTCCAATGGGAAGGCTGGAGCTTCCACATTCTGAGCTGGTGTATACCCAGCCTGATGGGCACTTGCGTCTCCAAATGGAAATGCCAAAGCTTCCACATCCTGAGCTGGTCCAACAAGGCTGCTACTACCATCGATATGAAAGCTAAGGTCATTGGATCCGTAGAAGTGGTTGGGCAACAAGGAACCGCCAACGTTCGTGGAGCTAGCATGAATCGGAGAGTGAAAAGTGGGTCCAGGTACAAGCGGATTGATGGTAGTAAGATCGCCAAGCCGGGTTATTGTTCCTTCCGTGGTTGCATGTGCCGGATACCTGCTGATGCAATGCAAAACGTGTCAGTCAGGGCGTAAAAAAAAAAACTCACCCAGCCCCAGTCTCGCCCCCAAGCCCCCAAATGGGCATAGGGCGCAGATCAAGAGCGGGATTTGACTCCGACTGGTCGTTGGACATCTCGAAAGGGGTGGATGACTGCATGAGGGCGATTCGCTAAGGGCGGTGGCTGAGTTGCAATTTGCAGGGATATAAAAAAGTGAGGCTGTCGACAGTTGCTAACAGTAGCAAAAAAAGAGGTGGAAAGGTGCGAAAAGTCTTGAAAAAGAGAAGGGGAAGACAGGTGTCTATATGCTTGAACATGACCCTTGTTGGGGAATGGGTATTAGGAGCCTCGTGCTGGCAAAGGTGGTACATATGAGGGCGCCGCATGCTTAGTGGGGGCTTTGCTTGAAATTGGTTCTGCTTTGGACAGCAGTCTGATATTGATTTCTAGGATGTCTTGGCGAACTGCTGCCTTTTTCTAAATCTATCAACTCGTGATGAAGAATGTGATCCAAACACGTGATATGAATAAACAATCGGGCCAGAAGGAAGATTAAACAAACGAATCTTACCGCAATTCTAATGCGCCCCAGTAAAGATGTATCCCATATATGAATACCACTACACACCACCACCACCAACAGACTCCATCCCAAAGAAACCTTTCTATTGATCCATACCATCCAACTCCACCAATCTCAACACCGCCTCAACAACCTCATTGCCACTAAGATCCAACCCTGGCTCATCAATCTTTCTAGCCAAAACATCATCCAACATTCCTCTCAGTCTGCTAACCAAAACACCGATACGAGCCCAACCGCGAAGACGTAGCCAACCGTCAACGACGAGGCCGCGACCTAGGGTATCCAATGTGATGGGGCCGGAAAAGAGAAGTGCTGTGTAGGCATTGAACGCTAGTTTATGTCAATATATATCCACAAACGTAATGAGGGAGTCATCATAATCTTAAGAGAACAACATACGTGTAAGATCCCTAATAAATACTTTACTAGTCGCCATCTTGTTGAAGTAACTCATATACTTTGAATTACCAGGGAATGTCTGCGCATCAAAGATAGTACTGCTTGGATGCACGAACACCCTTCCATTTTCTTGGTTAAAATACTTGATCGTTTTAGCTTCTGGATCTAATTCAACAGCTCCGGATACAGAAGCTGCGAATTTCTTCTCGGGGAAATCGATACGCGCCAGTTGAGGGTTGAAAGCTCCAGCGCAAAGAGAGCGTATGAGAGCATTGTTGGACGATTTTGCGGAAAGAGATGGAGGCAGTACAGAAGAGGAGGGGATGAATCCAATTTCGCGGAGTGATGAGAGGTATTGGGTTCGGTTAGATGAGATATCGTTCAAAGTTTGGTAAGAGAGGAAATTATCGTTGCACCAGTTCCGTATTTCTCCTTGTCGGAAACTATGCATGTTAGCACAAAATTCTGGCTCGAAATCATACACTAAATACCTTCGATTGTTGATCATCTCAAACCAGTCATCAAAGGCGCGCAAATCTCCTATCAGATCGCCCTGGTTTTTCGCAAATTTGGCTCTCGCTGCCTTTGATTCCTCCCTCTTTTCTTGTGGTGATACAAAGGGAGATTTTACTGTTAAAATAGCAGCAATGGTTACTGCAGCATCAAGACAGCCAAACATAGCACCGTATACCATGAGCTTGCCGCACCGTAGATCAGCTGGAATCATAGATAGATGGCGACCAAGAGCAGTGAGATCTTCACCATCAAGGGCTCCCATGCGCCCAAGCAAATTCATAGCACCGTCGACAGCTGTACTCTCGGGTGGTGTTATTGCACTTGCCAAGAATTCGGCCACATCCTTGATGCCCATAGCCCTGACAGATAAACACAACTGTTCTAGAGGCACTCTCCTGATTTCTGGCTCTGGCCGTTCCATCATCTTGGACTGTTCGGCATTTCGAGTATATAACTTGTAGCATTTACCAGCTTGTACACGACCTGCTCGACCCCGTCTTTGCTTACACGCAGCGCGTGATGCCCAGACCTCTTCCAGTTTACGCATATTATTCTGGGGATCATAACTTGTCTCCTTGACACGCCCAGTATCTATAACGGCGACAATGTCATCGATAGTAATAGAGGTTTCAGCGACATTAGTCGCCACCACTACTTTTCGTTTGCCAGAAGGTGCGTGCGGAAACACCCTTCGCTGCTCAGCGGATTGTAAAGAAGCATGTAATGGAAGCACGTGTAAGTTGGGTATCGATCTCAGGTGGTCTATAGTTCGGCTGATCTCCATGGCTCCAGGCATGAAGATAAGAATACCCCCATCTTGGTTTAGATAAGTCAATTCTGCATCGATTTCCTTCACTGTTTGGCCGATTAAATCGTAATTGAGCCTCATTCCAATACTCTGAATAGCTGCTGCAACATCAGCATCCATACCGGATGTCTCTTCGTTATCGTCCTGCGCTCTTCTACCATATCCAGGATTGAAATTAGTCATGCGAATAACATCATCGAGGTAATAGTCTTCGACCGGGTATGTACGACCACTGATCTCAACTCTACCAACTTTGCCGCCACCTTTGAAGTATTCTTCGAAGATGCCAGCATCCAAAGTAGCACTCATCAATATTAGCTTCAAATCTTTTCGTTCTTTGAGAACATCGCGCAGTAGTACAAGCAAAAAGTCTGTATCCAAAGATCGCTCGTGAACCTCATCGATGATGACATGGCTAACATCGGCAAGAGACGCAATGACATCTGCGCTGCTACCACCAGAAGTTTGGAGCCTTCTGAGAAGCACACCGGTGGTAACAAAAGTGATCTTCGTATTTGAAGATGCTTTTGACTCTCCTCTGATGATGTATCCAACTTCTTGGCCAACTGCGGAGCACCGCTCATCACTTACACGATCTGCCAAACCAAGAGCAGATATACGCCTGGGCTGCGTGCAACTAAGAGTTGTTAGCATTGTTGAGTATCGCTGAGAGTATTCGTATCACTCACATAATTTTTGCACAATCTCCATATCCTTGCTGATACAAATCATCCAAAATGAACTGTGCAGACTGTGTGGATTTACCTGAACCTGTTTCTCCGGAAATGATTGTAACCTGATGTGAGTTGACAGTATCGATTATTGTTTCGCGCATCTCCCATGCAGGAAGAGTCTTACGACCCTGTATCATCGACTGCAATTTGGGATTCATTTGTCGACTTATATATTCGTCCTTGCTTGTGTTGTTGGCGGCCCATTTGATGGGCCGTGGATGTCTAGGAATATGTTGCTTCTTGCGGCGAATAGGTTGGATATCACTTAATGTTGAAGCTGCTGCGGAGACGTCACTGAGCTTTCCAGGTCGTTCAATAATGCTGTAAATATTTTGCTCTGACCAGTCGATTAAGAAAAAGAGCATCTGTTCGCCTAAGAGATTATCAACAGCGTGGTTTAGCGCTTGCTTCATAATACTCAAACGTATATATGCCGGCAATGTAGCATGGACTGAAATGACAGGCACCTTCTGAGGGTACTCTTGAGAGCGCCTAAATTGAAGGATGGGCTCCACCACTGTATTTGTTCCTCGGTTCGCTGGCTTGATCTTAATCGTACAGACATCTTTAGAAGGTCGTGAATACTTATCCCCAAATACAGATTGCAAGCTTATCATCTCTTCTTCCCATACCTCCTCGGATGATTCTTTCGCGTCTTCTGTGTCCCAGGAATCCTCCGCGGGAACCGACTCCACATCTTGTCCGCTAGACAGAAGAATATGTTGCAAAGCTTCTGCTGCTTTACCTTCTTCATGGTGAATGTCAAATATCTGCTTGCAAAGATCCAACGCATATCCAGCTTCAGCCAACCTTTTGATTGCACCTTCGCGCTTCAGATCACTGCTTGCCATGCTGATCCCAGCGACATAACCTTCGGGTAACGCCCAGCGCGGCAGATCATCCTCTGGCACGTGGATAAGCAGCCATTCAAGAGTCTCCTCTCTGTCTTTACATATTTCCACAGCTTCTTCAACGTGGCTCTGTCTAAAATCAAGATCTCTTAGATCTTTGACAATGGAATGCTTCTGGAAATCCGACAATTTTGCATCATGCGGATTCCACACAGCATTTCGCCTTACAAGGCCCTCAACCTTAGTTCGAGTTTTTTTGCCCATCTCAATCTTCGGTACTTTGGTCCAACCTCGATGGATGTTGTTATGCGAGCTTCCACCACCTCCTGCTTGACCGGTGCTCCCCTGGCCATTGCTCCCGTTTCCTCGTAAAGCCAAACCAACGCCACCTGGTGCGGAACCTGGTGTATTCATAGCCTTTTCTTGAGCCTTTTGTTGTTCGTTTCGTCGTTTCTCCATCATGGCTTTCGCTTCTTCTCTTTCTCGTAGTGTTGCAAATGGATCGGCCTCATACATCCATGCCTTCCCCTCCTTCACATCTTCCTTCTTTAATAATTCGAACTCCCCTTTCCACAAATCTCGATACTCGGGCGGTAGGGTCATATGTATATTTCGCATGCTGCAAACCCGAAAAAGACCATATGTGGCAGCGAAATGACGAGCTTGCAGTGGCCCTATCTTGACTGCGAGGTGTTTGTGCGAAGGGGGCAATTTAAAGGGCTTAAGGGAAACGAGTTCTTGGGTCTTGGGGTTTTTGGCTTTGAGAATCACCATGGAGGTGTAACCTTCTGGGGTTTTGTGCTATTATCGCACATGATCAATATCAGTTCCCAAGACAAACAGCATCATGTAAGTAATGCTTACCATTTGATATTCTGGCTTTTCCCATCTTTGCTTTTGACAATGTTCTGAGAGAAGATTGACTGGCAGCTTCCCTGTCCAAGATTGTCCCCCAATTATCTTCTTCACATCCGGCCTCTTTGGCGCTTCTCCCAGTGGGTCTGGTCCATCTTGCCCTTGCCCTTGAGGCTTTCTTGGTTTTGGTTCTTTGTCAGAATTGGAGAAAACAATAAAACTGTCATCTGCTGTAGTTGTTGGCACAGTCTGCTTTTTGCCGGCTGATGTGCCAGGCTTTGGTCCTTTTGAGGACTGTCCTTTCTTGACCATATTTGGTCTTCAAAAATTATATTAGAGGAAGATCCATGAACTAAAATATCGGAAACTAATTCAACATGGGGCAAATAGCAAAGTCCGGGAGTGGAGACAAATGCTGTTGTATGGTGAATTTTTTTTGAATGCCCCCACAAGGCTGAAAGCCGACATTAGAAGGAAATAACAGGTGCGTCATCCCTTCCTTGCTTTGAAGCTTTGAAGCTTCTAACAACATCACCAACACAACAAGATTAAATAAAAAGACATCGGAAATCTTATCATCCTCATCCATATTCAGAATTTTAATATGATTCTGTATAATGGCATTAGGCGACGAGGCTCCAAAAGATGCCATAACAACGGAAGAAATGGCTGGTGAGGCTATTCAAAATGC
The DNA here is from genome assembly GCA_000812885.1 of Lanzia echinophila. Lineage (NCBI taxonomy): Eukaryota > Fungi > Ascomycota > Leotiomycetes > Helotiales > Rutstroemiaceae > Lanzia > Lanzia echinophila. The sequence goes on from JWJA01005045.1 coordinate 12,519, forward strand.
GCCAGCCTCGGACGCCAAACCAAACGCATGTAATGCTGCTCATTCAATTATATCTTTTTATCTACATCTTTGAAAGCTTCCATATTAACATGCGCTTCACAGTCACAAAGCTGATGTCTAACTCTAAGCGTACCTTTACCTCTTCGACCACATCACCACCTGCGAAAAGAATAGCAAACTCCCATACATCTTTTTTCGGTCGCGCAGGCCTTGGCATCTACCTCTCGAATCCATCATCCCACCCCTCAACGCGCGTTATATTCCATGACTCAGCTTTCGTTGCAATCCACGATTTATACCCCAAATCCTCCGTCCATGCGCTTCTCATTCCTCGAGATGAAAAATGGAATACTATGACCCCTATCAACGCACTATCCGACCCTGAATTCCTCGACCTAATCAAGCCCGAAGCAGAAAAGCTAAAACGTATCGTTGCATCCGAATTGCGGCGGAAATACTGTTCGGATTCTGTACAAGATAGAGAGAGAGAGAGAATATTGAATGGGGAGGTAGAGGTGGATGTTGACGAAGAATTACCCGCAGGTAGGGATTGGAAAAAGGAAGTTATTATTGGAATACACATGCATCCAAGTATGGACCATCTCCATTTGCATGTGCTATCCGTAGATCGGCATTCAGAGTGTATGAAGAAACGAAAGCATTACAATTCTTTCGCCACGCCATTCTTCGTCGACCTTTCTGAGTTTCCACTTTCAGATGAGAGGAAAAAGGATTTAGAGAGGAAAGGTCAAGCCAAAGCATGGCTAGAGAATGATATGAAATGCTGGCGCTGCGGTGCCAATTTTGGGAATAAGTTTGCTAGATTGAAGGAGCATTTGGCCACAGAGTTTGATGAATGGAAAAAGCAATGAGGTAGTGAGGCATCAATGGGTATATTTGCTGCACCATTACTTTATATAGTTGGCCGCAACTGTTCTCAACATAAGAAATGCTCAATTCTCAAAGAATTAAGATTCAAAAGGTAGGTTGAAGCTGGGTGAGATCTTTTTGTATTGAAGTGGCCTGGTCATTGTACGAGCCAGAATCGTTTCTTCATTTCTTTTTTCTCCTTTATTGATGCAATTCTATTCATGGCCCCAGTGGATGGAGAGGGTTTCATTGAAGCCCAAATAACAACAACTTGGGGAGGCCACTCAAACCCCATATTAGCCAACTCTTGCCTTTCTTTAAGAGCTGAAATCATCAATGGTTAATTTTGATTTGGTAACTGGAGCTATTGTTGGTACAATTGTTGAGTGAATCTTGAGTATTGAGATTCTTCAATTCAGATTCTTCAATACAAGCTGAGACTTTAAAAGTGGTTAATGAAAGTGGTTAATGAAAGTTGCTATATCAAAGACTATTCACCATACTGGAATACTCGTGCCTCCACAGAGATTGAAAAAGAGGGCAGCTTGTCAATGTGGAATATTCACTACTTGGGTAGACAGACTGTACATCTAAATTTGTACAATGCATACGGTAATTATGTTCATTCATTGGCCAATATTGCTTCCTTACATACTTCTACAGTGGGTACAGCAAGGCAAACAAACAAACAAATATTGCTTAATAAGTATGAGTTATATTCAATTAAACCTACCAAAAAAATTCAACTTCTGATCTTCAAACCCATTTCCTTCTTTTGCCACTGCTTGCCCTTCCAACTTTGCCCAACAACTTCGGTAATATCTCCACAAATCAATTGTACGGGGAAGAACAACTCGGTCCCCTCACCATCATTCTTCGACATGTTGCCAGAATTTTCGCGCAGCAAACGCAAGAGCTATAAGGAAGATACCTCGATCTTCCTGGAATGGTTAACGAAGACTGCCCAAAGCTGCGGTTATGGAGCTAGCTCCAGCGAAGCCAAAAAGAATGCAGAAACTCCAAAACCATCATCTACTCGCTTGAAAGGAAAGGCACGCAAATTAGCAAAGCAATCTGCTACTTCTGGCTCATCCAACCCCACCATTGCGCCAAAACCCAAGGAAGATACTGTCTTTGTGGATATCAATGAGATAGTATTGCTAGCAAATGCCATCGTGAATTCTACAGAGAAACTCATCACGGTTCCCACTGCAATTATTCGAGCGGGTCGACGTGCTGTACTTTTACGCAAGCAGTGCACCGCTTATTTCGAGAGCATCACGAAGACGCATGAGGTCAACAAATCTCAAGAAAATGAATC
>JWJA01005046.1:0-16897 GCA_000812885.1 Lanzia echinophila
TTTCCTTGCTTCTGGGTCGCGTCCCTCGATTTCTGCTACGAACTCGGCTGGCAAGGCTCTTCGTACAGCCTCCGCAGCTTGCTCCTCTATCTTGCGTGCCTCTCGCGCTTGTGCCATTGGATTTGGATCAGCCGTGGCCCATCGCACGTTCAGGATTTCGTTGTGATCGAGCGATTGATGTGCCATCGCCTCTTTCGCAAATTGCGCATTCGATTCGTTCGAATATGTGATAAATGCTACTCCTCTAGTGTTCAGGACTCGAACTAATCTCTGTCAGCACAAATTCAATCGCCGTCTGAGAAAGGAGACTTACTTCTCTCAACCTGTCCCCACTCCGCAAAATGCCTAGCAACAATTTCCTCAATATCATCACTGGCATGAATCCTTCCTACGTAGATTGTTCTATTCTGCCTCATAAAACTACCTGTTCCACCCATGTCATCTCTATAATCCGAATGTTTGTCCCGTCCGAATACATCCACATTCGGATTAAACATATCATGAATCCCAGGCAATCGATGTAAATATTCACATTCTTGACCCTTGGGACAAATACCTCGTGCAAAAAACAAGCAAAAGTAACTACCGGTCACTTTGTCGGCCTTGGTGTATCCAGTATCTTGCGCAATGTTGCAGCGTCCTGCGGCAGCAGTTTTCGAAAGGTATTTATCTTCGCGATCTCCGCCGGACCATTTGTTGTACCAGATGTTAAAGATAGTACCGGTTTGAGGAGGCGGCTCGCTTTTCATAGTCGATGGGTCGACTTGGGGACGGGCTGGGCGCTTTTTGCGTCGGATTATCTTCTTCACTTTGCGCTCAGCGGGAGCGGCGACTTCATCATTGGTCGCAGTAGTGAGAGCTGTAGAGGTTTGCTCCAATTCGCCCAAAACCGCCGGCATGGTGGGAGGTGTCGCAGTTTCGACGTCGGCCATTTTGTAAATATTTTTGTACTTGTTGTGTTATGAGGTTCAGAAAGCTCGAAAAGTTAAAGGCTGTATAAGATAAGTTGAGGTTCCTGCGCCACATTTATAATTGTGGCGCTAGACTTAAGCTTGGAGGATTCGATTTTTGGCCATACATTCAATGTTCAAGGCTCGTTCAATAATTCAAAACCTTTTAGAATCAACTCTCAAATTCAAGCCTTTCATTGTTCAAGCATGAAAAAATTGTTAATATAAATCTAAATCCTTGAGATGAGTTTGAACATCAATTGAGTTTTTGAAATTTTAAGGTAGGTGGGCTGGGTAAGAATTGGACATGGCCAAAAACCGAATACTTCTAGCCAGCCATGGTAACCGCCTACCTACTAGGTAGGTAGGTAGCTCATTACCGTAGGTACTAGTACTTATTCCTTTTCAAAAAAAAGAGGACCTAAAACGAGGAGCAATATGACCTACCTACTCTCCGACCTTTTTTAACAATCAAGATTTGGACTTTTTGGGCAATGTTTATTATCATTTTCGGTGACTTAGTCAAAAGTTTGAGATCACATCGAGGGATATCTGTTTCCCTCTTCTTACACGAAGTTTAACCTGCTTCCTAATCTCTACTCGTAGAGCTCCAGCAAAAATAAGTAACTACATTAAATTAATTGCAAAAGATATCCCGGAGATCTTGCTCCAACTCTCCAACCAGCTGAACGTTGTCTAGCCCATCGATCCTCAAATCAAAGCTCCTCAATCCCCTTATTTCACTGTTTTTTGCAGCTTCTAGCAGGGACTCAAAGTGCTGCCTATTATTACGCAGAGGGCCCCATGCAACATCCAGTTGTAATTGCAAGACATCGAGATGTAACACCAGGCTTTGTAACCCCGTCATCTTTGATCCTACCATTTTCCAAGAATCCACCCAAGTCTGAAAATATTCCTTCGAACCTGGTATATCATAATGAATGCCAATAGCCAGTCTTGGTTCTTCTATGAATATTTGCAAGTACTTTATAGCACCTAGCCTGTTTGGTCGAATCGTTTGTGCCAAGAACATCAGAGTTTCCGGATTGTTAACGTCGAAGGTATTCGTCGAGTATAATATGTTGATTCCTTCGTTGTACAGTTGCCGACAAGTTCGTATGATATTCAGGCAGCTTTCTGAGCGTACGTAGAAATCCCGATGCATTGATATTTGCTTCAATTCATAAACATCATAAGTTCGTCTTGCAACAATCGGTATGCATTCTCGTTCAGCATCGTAATGTGGTTCCTCGGCATGATGTACGGCAAATCTGTCTTTGTGTTCCTTGCACCGGATATGCCCAAGTCGACGTTGGCATTGTATCAAGTGAATAACACACCCTCCTAGCACTTCCAACAAGATCTGTTCCCTGATCTCCAGTGGCAGTCGCAACAACCGTCCCTGTTTATCAAACTTGGTCTTTAAGGTCCCAATGCACCTTCTTAGTCGACCATGCGTAGGCCCCGGTGATATCTCTCGGCGTGTGGAAGGAAGAGGTCTTGGTTGGTTCTTCTTCTTCTCCTCTATCAATCCCTCCAATGTTTTTCTACAGTAGCCATTACCGCAATTGTGCCTCCTATGACGTCTAGTAAACTTTTTGATGCAGATAAATGGAGCAACAATAGGTACGCAAACAATGCTAGCCAATATGAAAACGAACATCACGGCGCCCTCCGTTAGCTTTGGAGATGTCATATTGGTATATTTCTCCTCTCTTGATATACACCAGAGTCGTTGAGTAAAGAAGGTCAATACTGCCTTTAATTGTTGCAGTGTTTGCCGATGGATGCAAGCCTGCGGCACAGCATTTAAACCGACCTCCGCTTAATCTACCAAACACAGCCTCATTCATAGCCGCCTGTGTAACTCAGGAGCTGGTTGGAGAAAAGCCTATGAGCGATGAAAAAAATTAATGATATAATATCCGCCGGTATAAAGTGTACGCTCTTTATCCATTTATTGGTCTTGTATTTGGTAGATGATAGGGATATCGTTAATGCCGTGCTGAGACTAATTGCCCTTACATATGTGCTTGCCCTAAGTGAATTACCGACATTCTATTCCATCCATCCAGGGCAATGAGGGACGTTTGTGGCTGCTTCCCCATAGGCCTACTCTCAATCCTCACTTTATTGAATCCAGTTCAAGTGGACTATGTTCGCAGTAAGTTGGCCGAAACATCTCTCCTCTGCACTCACATATTGTATCTCTCGGTTTCAGGAGGGATTGCTTCCTTTTCCGATAAAAATCTCTCAGAATTGAAAAGTTCATTGTTCAATCCTCACTCAATCATTGAATTGGTTTTAGTTTTGGATCATTGATTTGAAGTTAGACATTAAGCTGTTGAAAACAAGGCTATTAGGTATCCTTTTCGACCATCGCAACTTTCCTATCTGAACTTCGTTCCTTTAGAGCTAGTAGCTGCTAGTCATTGTATCATAACTATATGTAGATGTCTACACATTTATGACACCCTACCTAGTTTTCTGATCGCCTACTACAGTGAGGCTTCCTGCTCAGGCAACGAGGATCCTCCGGAACAGATACAATAAGATCATGGACAGTGAAAGCAAAACCAGAAGTTGGTTGATAAAAGCCGGTGGGTAGTGAATGATATAAGAACCCAAGATCTGTCGCTGTTATATGAGAGCTCTCCACTTGTTTATTACATCGATTTACTTACTCGTACACTTACCAGCTCAGACAGCCCAGACAGCCCAGACGACTTAGACAGTTTACGCAACCTACATACTTTGCACACCTAATAACCTTTGCACACTTTATAATTTTCACACATCTCACACAAAAGCAATCATCAAGCAACGATGTCACCCCCAGATGCATTGGCCAAGAAAGGCACATTTGACAAACAGCCACATCGCTCTTCTAGGAGGCAGTCTCACTCTAAAAGTCTTACCGTGTTTGACCCTTCGAATACTTTGTCCCCAGGACGCGGACGAATTACTCCTGATGTTCGCGAGGCTTATGGTACCATGGGGCGGATCATTATTGACCGATTCTATTCTTCTATCTGTCACTATAACAGCAATCATAAGAAACTGATTACTTTACAGCTACTTGCATATACTTCCGACGTTCTAGACCTGCGCTGCGACAAACCTTTATCGGACGATACTGTCTTGGGACGACTACCATCAACGACATCCAGACCGAGACGAGTTCCAGCTTTCTGATGTACAAGAACACTCAATCAAAAGTCTCAGCGAGAAACACTATTGCTTCAAACTCCGAGAGAAAGAATACTGGAAACAGCTTCCTCAGGCTCTGGATTTGTCCAGAGTAAATACAACAAAGATGGCGATAGCAACAGTCGAAAGACTTCAATGGCTTTCCAGCAAACCTAATATCGTGTATTTGAACGACTATTTCAGTTTGATGAATGAGGATTTTAATCTACAACAGTACAAGCACCGAGTCGAGAAAGCTCCAGGCTTTGAGGTCACTCTATCTACCCTACGAAATCGAATCTAACCACGTTTTTCGGGATTCTACTGCCAAGGGCGTTCAGGCTGCCATGGCGGGCATTCCAGGGCTGGGCCTCGATGTCAATCGACTATTGGTTTTGGACAGTTCGCTCGCAATCGAACTTGCAAATGTTCTGGCTTATAATGATGTATTTGGCACCAAGAAACTTTGGGGGGTGCTATATGAATCGGACTCGAAAAGGTGAGAGCAGCAACGGATACGTATTGCCTTCGGTTCGGCAAATTCTATTACTTGGATTCCTGACAAGTTCTATGGGAAAGGTAAAGCACTCATCACTTGGAGAGCAGCGTGGGATTCCCTGAAGGGAGCCAATGGCAAAGAAAACATGGCCATGGCACAAAAAGCAGGCGTGGAAGAGAGCGAAAAAGGAGGTTATCGCACCCACCGAGTGTCCACACCTTGGATCACTATTCCATCAGAGTATCGTGGTCAATATGTTGGTGTCACTATGGTGCAGCGAATGTACCGCGGCAATGCTGCATTTTATTGATCCCAGTACTCGATATGGCTGTCACAATCGATCATAATTCACCAAGGGAACCCATCTAATTAATATGTATGCACTTACTGGGGTAGAAGATTGTATGAATTGAAACCTGCCTCAAAGGCATCAGTGATGGTTTAGATGTGGCCAAGAAGAGGCAAATTTTGTGTGTATCATGGCGTATCTATCTTATAATGCAGCACCAGTGGCAGTAATTCATTAACCAGCACCTTTCTAAATCTAGACCTCAATGTTCAACTTCAATTCAATAATTGAAATGGTTGTTGATACAATTGTTGAGTGAGATTTGAATAATCAAAGTCGTAAATATAAAGGCTTTTGTTCTAAATATTTGATTTATTGTATTGATCCGAGACTTTGAGGCTCGTCAACGAATTAGTGCACCCACTGGTGTAGGCCATAGAATCGAAAAAATATCACTTGTTCATTGAAATCCAAGGCCATAACCTTCTGAGATGCAACTGTTGAATCGTGATAATCTCGCATTTAGTAATCTCAAATCTATACTGATTGACCTCACGATTTAGCTGCCGGCTTAGCGGTATCGTTAGAGGTCTCAACAGATGCAGGGACATAATCCTATCGTTCTGTCAGATGCAGCTATAAATCCCCACTGGGTTCTTACCTGGATGGTTGTGGCGTTCCCAGGCAGCTCTACCAGGTCTTCGAACGTCCCTGGCATGGCTGCAAAATTGAAGCTGGAGGGACTGCTCGAGAACCTATGCTGGCAATTAGCAATTTCCACGGAAATAGCTTGAGGGTGATGGAACGCATACTTCTGTCCAACTTCATCGATCAACACATCGGATATCGCAGTGACCTCGTCACCAAAACTCCAATCATCGAGCGCACGGGAGAAAACTGCTTTGATGCTGATTTGTAGGGAGAACGGAGCTTTTGCAACCGGCTGTTCGATCAGGAAGACAAATGTAAATTCTCTAGGAAGTCCAGTACATTGTTGTTCGTTTTCTTCCAATGACCAAACGAGCTTACTACTCTGCATGTCCTTGACTGAGCGAGTTGAGCCTTGTATTTTGAGCATTGTACCAATAACCTTTGAACGATCATACTCAGTAGAAGGGGTGACGGACGTTGTCACCGGTGTAGTGATTCCTAGGCTTGCGCCTAAGACATACATTAGAATCATAGAAGAAGTGTGCAGACAGAACTCATCAAGGAACGATGTGACTGACCCAGTGAGAACGTCCAATGTAGATTTTCTGTTGAATATCGTCCAAATGCAACATGGGGAGCATATTTGATGATTCTCAATGGCTGGTCCGTGTGCTTTGCAGGTTGCCCCAAAGCTTTATTCGCCTGAATACTGATTTGGGCTCGTTTGAATCTGCGCTCAACAGAGTGCATAGGGTGGAAGACAAAATTGACAGCCACAAATGTGACATTATGTGGCGACGGACCATACAGAGCTATTCTCTTATCGTCTTGATAGACACCATGATGGAGTCGGGTCAAATTTGCAGAAACGAATGCCTCTTCGTGGTGGTATTCGTGTTCGAGTAGGGACTTCTGAAAGACTTGGTAACGATGATCAGGACAGTCAAGATTAACTTGTGACTTGGTAACTCCTGCCATTTCTACAAGATTGGTTTCAAAAAAGTGTTGTAAATTTGAGATGAATAATAAGAACAAACAAGAAGTTCATTACAAACAATCGTATGAGTGATTAAGGAAGTACTACTTCCATCTATACAAAGCTTGTGCTGGTTGCCATTTACTCTTCAGCTACTGCAAAGTGGAAAGAACCCTGCGCAAGTTTAGAGGCGCAGCCGGATAACTTGTTCCTAAAAGGTAACCTAGAGAGTGAATTTGCAACAAGCCCAGACATAATCCCAACCCCGACTGAGTACAGAATACAACCTTGAAAGTACCTTGATTTGTCGTGTAGCCTTCGCCGAGTGTACTGTACTTGGGGGCCTTTCACCTATGAATACCAGGTAGTTGTGAGATACCTACCTGGGTAGTACTAGGTACTTGGTAGGTATACTTTTCGATTATTGAGTAGGTATCAAACATTGAGCTCAAGAGCTCAACCAAAACTTTACCTGATGGGTTTGCTCGATGTCCAAATACCATTTAACCAATGGATATTTGGCATATTGAAGCCTATAATCGTAAATTTTCAACATACAAATATATTTATATATATATGTGAATATATTGATAAATATTGTGTTTGAAATGCTAGGTACCTAGGTAGTGATGGCCAACCGTATATACCTAGTTCTAGTTCCTACTAAGCGGCAAGCTCCGCATCCCCTCCAAGCTTTGACTACACTAGCCACTCGCATCAAAGAGGTCCTTTACACTATTGCGCCCCCAATAACGTAACTAAATATTCAAACTTCATCTGTGTTTTCGAAATGGCTGATCCTGTGCCTCTCGAGATCGTATCCACTCTGCAATCCGCCTCTATAAACCGCGCGCCGTCACCCAATCACGATATCAACCCCTCCACAACCGCCTCCAGCAAACAGCCCGTTACCGTCCACCCACCATCTACCTCGGACTCTGCCTACGATGATGAATACGGTATTGATCTTGGGGAAGGTGAAGGGGAAGAATATCAAGATATTCCAGACGATGTGTTAAGACCATTGCCACGGAGATTGAGTTTTCCTCCCCTGCCAGAATTGAGATTCGAGCAGAGTTATTTGAATAGTATTGCGCACACGGATTCCTACTGGATGATTGCAGCCATTACGATTAAAGACCATGTATGATCACCTTAATTCTAGTTACTGCTACGTTCTACATTTCGGGGCTAATGGTAAAGTAGGTATTCATGCCCCTACTACAAGGTGTCGCTGTATCGCTCTTCATGGCCGGCTGGAGACACTGGAACCGGAACGCAAAACTCAGTGGCAATAGCGCCGGCGCCCGAGTACGTCGATGGTGGTACAACGTTAATAATTGGCCGATTATGGAGAAGTTGGGGAACGTTGGGAAGGATGCAAAACTTGCGGCGGAAATGGGGGATGTGAGTCCTCTGCACTTGCTTTATTGACCACCATGACGTTCATTTACTGATGGCATTGGGGCAGTATTATGAAAACTTGGCTCCGAGTAACGACTTATGAGGTATTTGGGATAAAAGGTATCTGCACGTACGGCGTTAGGGCGGTGTGTATATAGAATTAAAGGAGCGTTGCACTTTTTTAGCTTCTGCAATAGGCCGAGGCTGTGTATTACGATTGTTCCCTTTAGAGTGGAATTCTCAAAGTCCTGGCGCACCACAAGATGGTATCAAAGTAAATCACAACTGAAGCACGGCTAAAATACTGTGGGCATAATATCGTGTAGTATTATAATATGGTGTAGTATTACTGATCTGGTCTCTCCTGGACACGAGCAGAAGACATCCATAGCTAATTGTGACAGTATTGAGATTTTAATATCTCTAGACAATAGTGTAGGTAGTAGTCATAGCTACTTAGAAAGCATTTACAATGCCCAAATATCCTCTAGAAACGCCTAGCCAAGCAAAGCCCTTTTACTCCACCCACTTTTATCGTAATAACCTTTTTGATATTCGCAATAACGAAAAAATACATCAGGACCCACCATAGCCAACGTTAATAGATGGTGGTAAAGTGGTTGCCTTCTCTGGACTGTCACGGAAAGTAAGTGAAGGCGAGAGAGGCTGTGCAATGTGCTTCGATGGTACTTGAATGGGCTTCGAGGAGTTGCTAGATTGCATACTGGCAGGGTCCTGAGGCTTTTCTTCACCATCAACATCCATTGGGGTAGTTGGAGATGTCGTTTTGGTGTCGGTTTCGTTTTGAGAGGTTGGGCTTGGCTGTGGGCTCAAATGAAGTTTAATAGAATTCTTCTTCTCTGGCGTTGGGGATTTGATCTGAAGCTTAACAATCAAACTTTTCTTGATATCTGTCTCGTCTAGATCCTCATCTTCACCTGCACTTGAAGCTGGCTCATCGGCATCGCTCGCCAAGGAAATTTGATCGTCGTCTTCCTCATCATCACCGTAGTCCTGCTCACTTGCATCATCTTCATCATCATCGTCCATTTCGTCGACTGAATTGTATCCTTCGATGTGTTTTCCTTTGGATGCCCAATTAGAACCACGACTAGCGGCGGCAGCGCGACGTGGCCTAGCGGATAGATCTTCCGAGGTTTCCTCTGCCTCGACTTCGTTGTGATGCCCAGTGGAGACATGAGTTCCACTTAAGATACTTTCTCCGTAAGCACCACCAACACGGGATTTGACCTGACGACCACTTTGAGTGACTGTAGGTGCTGCTGGTTCAGCAGGCGTATGGGTACCAGTGTTACGAGTAGACCGACGGGAAGTTGTGGCATCAGAATAGATTTCATCTTCATCATCGGAATACGTATACTTCATACGCTTTCCTCGGGTACGTCCTTCGTACATAGAGAAATTAGGTTCTGGTCTCTTAAATTGTTCTTTACGAGCTTGTCGGTACTCTCGTCGTTTTCGTTTCTATTAGGTTGTCAGTAGAGGGCGCGGGTCGCCAGAAAAAAAAAGGCATACCTCTTCAGTTGCTTCGAATCGAGGTATAGCCGCAAGTATCTTGTTGCTCAAAGTCCTCGCCTTTTGACCGCCATCCTGCTTGGCAAGTTTGTCCGCCAACGCCTTCAACTCATCTATGTCACTTGCGACACTCCACCAAGTTCTCTTTATGCTTGTATGATTGCTCTCCCTGTAGACCCTGAAATGTGTATCATCGAGACCTTCTATGAGATAGTAGCGGCGTCGTTCGGCATCTGAACCCCATGGTTGTACAGAGAGTGGTTGGTTAAGATCGTCTTCATGACGAATCTGTTTGTAGGAGGCTGTGATCATGCCCTTTACGACATCTGACGAGGCGAGAGACCAAACAATAAGAGTGTGCAGAAGTGTGAGCTATTCAAATATCAGCATGCTAGGCTTTTGTGTATATTATATGTAGGAAAGTGGAAGGCATACTCGTTCTGCGGGTGACATGGATGTGAAGGTAGCACCTCCAGACAGCGGATTCTTACTTTCCCAATCCTTCGCCCATTGTGATTTATGTGTCTGCACAGCTTCCTCGAGCGCGCGATTGTAATGGCCAGGCCTATGTGTAGAACCAAGATTAGTTAGGGTTACTTGTGAATATCGGCAGTGGAGCTGCAGATGACGCAGATGAAAGGGACTCACTTTACATCCTGCTTCCTGTTTAGAAGAAGCCCTAACAAGGCGCAGAGGAATTGCTCAGCATGTTCGCCAGGTGCAGTATCAACAATTGCTCGTTCAAATTCTTGAGGACCGAAGTTGGGTAAAGACTTTGGGAATGCTTCGGTGAATCGTGCGCGAAACATGACGATAAACTATGTAGGAAATATGTTAGCGACCATTGTACTTCACAACCACGCGTTTTTGACGTGCAAAGGTTTTGGATACGCGACGATAAGGGTTTCAACATACGGCAATATCTGGATTGTCTGCTAAAACATATTCATGAGGTGGTGATGGTTCTCGCTTTGGTCGTGGTGGTGTTGCCTCGATTTTGGGTGCTACAGTTGGCTTGGGCGCCTTTGAGAAGAATTTCAAAATGCCGTCTTTTTTAGTTAATTGTAGATTCTCATCCTCTGATGGAACTGAGGAAAGATCTGAAGAGTCATCAGAGGTGGGCATATTGTTGGTTGTGGTTGAATATGGTGTTCCGGGAAGGTTTTGGCAAGGAAGGTTTTAAAAGATGAAGTCACCGAAGCTCAAAGATATTGCCGACAAGCGCGATTTGGTTTATTGGTCTAAGCATTCTGTCACGCACGTACAACACAAGGGACTTAAGGCGGTCGGTGAATGTGAATATGGAAGCCGGTATTCTTCCTATTAGTCCTAGGGCACAATTCGATATTTCTCTGAGCATTCTTTGACATCAACCACCACCGTATTGTCTATACCACGTTCTTCCTGCCCCACATACATTATCCTTTTATCCTCCAACCCTTCAAAGCTCAGTTCCATAGATAGGTATCCCCAAATGAGTGACCTCGATATCCCAAAGGATCTTCCATTTTGTATTTCTCAGACAGTGTGTACCTACCTTTGTGGAAGGGAAGGTACACCGCGAGGGATCAGGCTATGCCTAGAAGCAAGTGGTTCACTGAGTTGAAGATTAATAATATCTGCACCATGAAAAGAAGTTTTGGTGGCTCCCACATCATTTGGAATGAATGCTCAAATCGGCAGCACCATGCAAGGGAATACCAACCACAACAACTCGCTTACAAACCCTCTCGTACCAAGGAATGGTATTCACAATTAGACTTTGTCAATGTCCCAATTTTGATGAAGATATAAAATCTTCGGTAACAAAGCCCAACGTGCCTGAAAAAAATGTGGCTACCGATGCAACTTTTATCCCAAAATCAAACTTGTTCAATGTAAGGAGTGCCATCCTAACAAAATGAAAATGAATGATCGCCGCGTTGCAATAAATGATGATCGAATGTTGGCGTGGAGTTGCATGTAGCCCTGCGCAGGCTGCGCCCGAGGCCGGCTTTAACAGCAAGGTAAAGGCCCAAAGCACCAACACCGGCCAGAGAATGAGAAATCCACAGAGCTGACACCAACTTGACCAGCACACAAAACCAAACTGTTAACGTTCCTTCAATTGCTGAAATGGTTAAGGAGATTGAAAGAAAGTTCGTGACTCCGCACCTCCGTACCCCGCAAATTTCCTTGGTTGTTAGAGTTGAGATTTAGCACTGAGCGGTCCACGCAACACTCCACAACATTGCGGATTTGTGCATGTTCGGGCACTACACAATCACGACAAAATTGGAAATAATGAAGGTATTTTGATGCACTTGGTAGGAATCGTAATTTGCCCAAGAACACTGTTCAAAGGCGTAACAGCATTTCCCCCATTGTCGCAAGCAATCTGAGATATTCAAACAGCATGAATGTATGAAACAGATTGATAGATTTGAATAACAATCAAAGGATAAATGATGCAGGACACGGGGTAAGACGAGGAGGAGATAGATTCACGCCTAGCCCACTACATTCCTTATTCAGCTCCAGAATTTCTCTGAGCTTGCGTTCTCATTGTTCGAAACCGTACCATACTATTAGTCAACGTAAATAGAGGTTTTTTTTGTTGTATTGAGATTTGCATGTTGAAAATACTTTACATGTTCGATCGTCAGTCGTCACTTAGAATTATAGACTAGTGGAATCCTTGCAGCCGGTAGAGCTTAGTCATCACTCTCGAGATCTTGGATTCTTAAACATTGAGAGTACCGTTTAAACAATGATATATAGTTGTTCATTCAATATATTTTAGACAATGAGATGATAATATTTTGTAAAGGGGTTTGAATGTCCTAGAATAATTGGAACAACAAGAACTTTAGAACCACCTTCATGATTAAAGTTGCTGTTTTGCTATGGATAATCAAAATTTAGTTCCACTTATGCCTTAGGCAATAACGCTAGGGCACTCGCTTAATCTTGTAAGATCAATTTTGGAAGGCACACTGGAATTCATAGATTTTGATCTTGAACTTTTTCTGTCGACAACAATTTCAACCATCGCCGTCGCAACAACGTCAAGATGGGGTAAGTCAATATTTCATAACCATCTGTTCAATATATAATCTCTACATTATCAGATTTACATGTGCGATTTCATGGCTAGTGCCTGAATTGTTTCTCTCATCACTTTCAGGTGGTGGAGAGTGTATTTTCTTCTTACTCTTGCAAAATTGATCCTATGGAAGTGCAAATTGGCGCTGGCTAACCGCAAAAAACAAAAAGTCGGGTTATTAGAAATCAGAGGAAGGGCCGCGGCTCGATCTTCACAGCCAACACTCGATTGAACAAGGCACCAGCTCAATTCCGAACCCTCGATTATGCTGAGCGCCACGGTTACGTTCGAGGTGTCGTTAAGGACATCATCCACGACCCAGGACGAGGAGCCCCATTAGCCAAGGTCGTTTTCCGTGATCCATACAGATTCAAGTTGCACACCGAGACCTTCATCGCCAACGAGGGAATGTACACTGGTCAATTCATCTACGCAGGCAAGAACGCCAGTCTTACTGTTGGAAACGTTCTCCCTCTCGGATCAGTCCCTGAAGGTACCGTTATCTCAAACGTCGAGGAAAAGGCAGGCGACCGTGGAGCGTTGGGACGTACCTCTGGTAACTATGTTACTGTTATCGGACACAACCCTGATGAGGGCAAGACCCGTGTCAAGCTCCCATCTGGTGCCAAGAAGGTCATCAAGAGCAGCGCCAGAGGAATGATTGGTATTGTTGCTGGTGGAGGAAGAACCGACAAGCCTCTCTTGAGTACGTTTGCACTATCCAATAATTGATTACCAAGGGAAGGAGACATTACATTTACTAATCAATTGTACAGAGGCATCCCGTGCTAAGCATAAGTTCGCTGTCAAGCGTAACTCATGGCCAAAGACTCGTGGTGTTGCCATGAACCCTGTCGACCATCCTCACGGAGTACGTATTCTCTGCAAGTTACATCCAAAAATATCGCTAACCAGAAATAGGGTGGTAACCATCAACATATTGGTAAAGCATCCACAATCTCGAGATACGCTGCACAAGGTCAAAAGGCTGGTCTCATCGCTGCCAGAAGAACTGGTTTGTTACGTGGTACTCAAAAGGTCAAGGACTGAGCGTGTTGAGGGGAAGGGTTTCATTGCTTCGGATATGTTGGGCCTACATCTATGTAAATTCGGATGGAGCTTAGCGGGAATGACAGAAAAAAAAACATCAAGCACAATTCTTTTGCTCTGGCATGATATGTTGGTGATCAGGAGATTTGATGGCATGATCTAAACATGCTGAATGAATTGATGGCATTTCCAAAACTGAACTCATGAAAGGTTAACAACATAATAATCTGGTACACAATTTTAATATCCATCAATTCACCTCTGTGTATCGATCCCATGTAACAGCAATACATATCCTCAAAAATGTCCTACATAAGAAGTATTACTCGGACACCGAGACCCATCATAAAATCTCTAAAATCCCCAACCCGTTTCCAACCCCACCACATTCTTCTCCGAACCTTAACCCCGCCATCAAAACATCAAATTTTAAACATCACTACAAATCACACAGCCATCATGTCTGGAACTAAAGAATACGCTCTCCTCTGTTTAGAGAATCCATTGCTTGGTAAGTCGAAATAGGATCACTAAATTGTCATTACGTAGCTCAGCATTGAAGACCAATTCTTCGATTTCGTCAACATCGAATGAAGAATCTTCGTATAGAGAAAGGAAGCTTTTCGACAACTTCTCAATTACCAACTCTAAAGCTCTTATATCCTACCTAGACAGGCCCAAACACTAATCTTTAAAACTACAGACATTCAAGCCCAGGGTGACCAAGCCCTACTCGACAAATACGGTCTCAAACCCAACGATGCCATCCTCGCTGGTGCCGATCACCTTTCCATCTACGAAGATCTTCTCAACAACTACTCCGCAAAGCTGATTGCTGGTGGTGGAGCACAAAACACCGCCCGCGGAGCCCAATATATGCTTCCGGCAAACAGCGTCGTCTTTTTGGGAGGTGTCGGAGATGACAAATACGCCGCCATTCTGCACGATGCGGTGAAGACTGCCGGTCTCCGTGTTGAATACCGAGTTGACAAGAAGGAGCCTACCGGACGATGCGGTGTTGTTATCACCGACCACAACCGTTCTATGGTCACCGATCTTGCAGCTGCAAACCACTACGATTTGGAGCATTTGAAGAGCCCCGAGGTGTGGAAGTTGGTTGAGGGCGCCAACTTCTACTTCGTTGGTGGGTACCATTTGACGGTTTGCCCGCCAGCCATTATGGCTTTGGCTGAAGAGGCCGCGAAAAACAACAAGGCTTTCGTGTTCTCGCTTTCCGCACCATTCATCCCACAGTTCTTCAAGGAACCGCTTGATGCCACCGCTCCGTACTGGGATTACGTAATTGGTAATGAGACGGAGGCTTTGAGCTGGGCGGAACATCATGGTGTTGAGAGTAAGGATATCAAAGAGATTGCCAAGGCGTTGGCAGCGTTGCCAAAGGAGAACAAGCAAAGAGAGAGAGTAGCTATCATCACACAAGGCACTCTTCCCACTGTTGTGTCGGTTGGTGGCAAGGACGTTACGGAATATCCTGTTCATGCTATTGACAAGAACTTGATCAATGATACTACTGGTGCAGGGGATGCCTTTGCCGCTGGGTTTACTGCCGGTCTTGTTGCGGGAGCTCCCCTTGCTCAGTGTGTGGATCAAGGGCAGTGGCTGGCTAAGTTGAGCATCCAGGAATTGGGACCTTCGTAAGTCAACCATTTTTTCACGTTCCATTGGCATGAAGTCACCACAGTTTAAGATCTTGTACAAATTTCTTAAATTCTTGCATCAGAGACTAACTATTCACCCTCAGGTTCCCCTTCCCTAAGCAAACTTACACGCCCTCCAGCCAATAGACTTGCATGAAAAGTTTTTGCATTCTGATTCTAGACGGCGTTCGGGTGATGGTTTCAACAACAGGAGCGTCTACAATCGAAATGTTGTAGTGCATGATTTAATGCATGACCTTATTATGATGATCCTCCACGATCACAAAGATAGAGCTAGCTTGTTATTAGAGACCAAATAAAAAGTCATCTGCCGACGTTGGCTTCGGTAGTTCTTACAACATCTTCTCCGTAATTCCTACATGTGTGCTGACGATGAGAAAATATTATCTGCGTGGTCGTGATGGTCGCACAGAGAAAAACTTCTTCCTCTTACCACCCACAAATAGGAGCTAAGCTTCAAAATGAAGAAGCCGGCGTTGTTGATATTAATTTCACTGTAGAGATATGTCCAAATGTGATCCGGTCAAATAATGGCAATCATCCAGGACGACCCTGTCCGATTGGTGAAGTATGCTCGTATCTATCCTTAGCAGCTTGGTTGTCATTCCAAAAAGGGTTCTGCAACATTGTCGTCTGCTCCAAATCACTAGCACCAGGGTATACAGTGCTATCGTTTGGACTGTTGATCGGAACGCCTGCAACGGTTCTGTTGTAGTATGCCTTTGGTGGAGAAGTATTCGCATAGATGCTGCTATTTGCCGAGAAGTTAGATGATAAAATAGGCGTAGGCCCGAATTGCTGTGCCAAAGATTGCTGCAATAGCTGGTTAACATATGTTTCGGATGATGATGTTGATAACTTCTTTCCATGGGTTGAATTCATGGGCCACCTTCCTGTCATGTTATCGAGGGCAGCAGCAGCAGCAAGCTGATCTTTGTTGCTCGAGTAGCTCATGGATGAGAATGCAGCCGAAGATGTGAGACGATCAGGACTGGTTCGTCGTAGTTCATTGGGCTTTGGGGTGAACGCATTATTCCATATTCCGGGTAAACTTGGAAATGCCTTTGTGGGCGTGATTTGGTTGACAACTGGTTTCCGTGCTCTCTCGGAGCCAATAGGTGCGAGCACTTCCTTCGGATTGGAACTGTGCGTGCCAAATGAGATCTCGTGGGTGCGAGCAAGTCTGGTCGCCGGCTCCAGCAAATTATCAACCATGCGATGCATATCGGTATCCAAAGATTCTGCTGAGCCTCGGCTATTAGCAACAACTCTGTGGTTTCGTACAGCATAAGTTGGCTCAGTAACAGGAGTCGGCAATGCCGAGCTGTCTGACGTAGGGCTCATGGTGCCAATAGCGTAGGCAAAATGACCATCTCTAGTTAACGTAATAGGACAATCTTCTTCATGATAAAGTGCCACTCCAGCTCGAAGGATGTCACGGACACGAGCGTAGTTTTCATTGCCGGGTTGTCGCAAGACTCCGTCGACAATTCGGAACTTTGAGGACCCATCCTCCTGAGTATAAAGATTATATTTCTGCGAACCCGGAGTGAGCTTGCGGAGAGGCTTAAAACCAATCGTTTCTTCGT